>JASKGM010080697.1:0-10202 GCA_034509205.1 Ceratonia siliqua | reverse complement strand
TTTTAATTACATAATCAGCTCATATTAATTAAAATTATTAATTTTAATGTTTAATTAAACAATAAAAGATAATTTGAATAATAATTTAAGATATAATATACTACAATTAGTAAATTAAAAAAATAATTATAAAAAAATGTAAAATTTCATATATATATATATATATTGTGTACTAAGCTTTTGAAAATATTTTATTTTCTTGATATTTTATTTTAAATTCAATTTGATATTAATATGATTTTATATAAAAATTAGTGAAACCGTGATCAAGTCAATATTTTCTTTATATTTTTGTTAATTGATTAAGTTTTAATATTTTTTGTTTCTTCAATTTTTATTTAATTATACCTTTAAAAGAAAGTGATATTGTTTTCTTCTTTAATTATATATTTAATTACCTTTCAAAGTTTCAATATAAACCTTGTTAATTATTTGCTTATTTAGATAAAACAAGTAAATAGCAAGAAATTAAATATCATTATATAATTAAGAAGGAAGAGAAAATAATAAATAATTACATCAATTGCATTTTCTTTTTGAAACTTCCTATGTTCTTGTTTTTTATAATTATTTTAAGAATTTAAATGAAGTTTAAAAATTTTAAAAAATAAAAAAAATCTAGAACACACATTTTCAAATAAAAGAGGAGATTGTTTGATTTCTTTTTTAATATTTGTATTCTAAGAATTTTTTTAAAATTTTTAAAATTTATTTTTTAAAATAAAAATTATAAAAAAAATAAAAAAATCATAGTTTAAAATGATTTTTATTTTATTATTTTTAAAAATAATTTTTAAAAATAACTCTAAAAAATAATTTTATAAAATAAAAAATAAAAATTTTATTTAAATAAAAATATTTTTTATTAATTATTTTTTATATTTAAAAAAATTAAATAAAAATAAGTAAAAATAAAAAAAAAATTATTTTTTTTATTTTTTTATTATTAATTTTAAAAATAATTTTTAAAAATAATTAATCAAAACAGTTATCTACACAAATTTTTTTATTCTCACTAAATAAAAAAATTATTTTTAAAAGCAAAAACAAACAACCCGCAACTCTCACTTTTGTTTTTTACGAGGGCAAACGGAAACGAACAAGCTAAGGTGTTGTGTTCTGTACATCAGTCCTCAATCCCACAAATCTCTCCGTAGAATCCGTCAAACAGATCTCTCTAATACTAAGGATCGGTTCTTCAGATCAACGCTCTTTGAATTGCCGATTCTGATTTAGCTGAAGATGTTGTTTTCTACTGCTTCAAGGTGTACCTTCCCCTAATTTCCTCTCTTTCTTTCGCCTTCTCCTTCTTCCTTCCTTCCTTCTTTCTCTTATGCTCTCAATGTGAGGTTCTATCTTCATTCCCAACGCCCCAATGCCAATAAAGTTTCTGGGTTCGATAATATTAATCATGCTCTAGCTTCATTCAATCGCATGATCGGTATGCATTCCCCACGTCTATTGTGGAAATTGCCAAGATTGTAGGAGCTGTTGTGAAGACGAAATATTTTTATACTGCTATTTCACTCTTTAAACAAGCGGAGTCAAAGGGAATCACTCCATCTAGTGAAGATGATACAAATCGTGCCTCAATTACAAGTCCATCTTTACAAAACCATCTATATTGGGGAAGATGAGAGTTATCAACCGAATACTTGTAAAGATGGACTTGTAATTAAGGCATATGATTTGTATTCTGAAATGATTGTCCGCGGAATTTCTCTCACTTATAATTGTCTTCATGGTTTCTACATCATGGGTCAACGGCAAGAAGTTACAGATTTGCTCTCAAGATGTTGAAAAAATAGTGACTGAAGCTCAAGTCAAGGTGTGTTTGCTATGATGATGAAGTGGGGTTTCTGGTAAGAAACCTGATGTTGTTACTTTCAATACTTTAATGGATGGGTATTTTTTAAGCAAAAGAAGTATTTAATAGGATGGTCAAAAGTGGTTTGGCACCTTATGTTTTCAGTTATAATATCTTGATTAATGCATATTTTAAGGTTAACATGTTTGATGAAGCTATGGATCTCTTTAAAGAAATGTGTCGGAAAAATTTGGTTCCGAATACTGTACGTAGTTCTTTTATCGATGGCTTGCGCAAATTAAGGAGAATCTCTTATGTGCATGAGATGCAAGAATGTGGTCAACCGCCTAATATAATCACTTGTAGAATCTTGTTAGATGCATTTTGCAAAAGCTGGCATCTTGGCGGTGCAATTGCATTGTTTAAGCAAATTGATGACCAAGGAATTTAGCCTACTGTGTACATGTATACTATACTTATTGATGGTTTGTCTAAAGGTGGAAGACTAAATACTACACACGAGATTTTTCGGCATCTTTTGATCAAAGGCTATAGTCTAGATGTGCAAATATATAATGCTATAATCAGTGGACTTTGTAAAGAAGGCTTGTTTGATGAAGCAATGGCCTTACTTTCAGAAATGAAACACAATGACTGCATCCACAGCATCCTGGATGCTGTAACTTAAGAAACAATTATTCGAGCTCTTATGGAAAACAATGAGAATGAGAAAGCAAAAAAACTGCATGATGTGATAGATAGAGGCCTGTTAAAAAAATTAAAAAAAAAAGGTCAGAAACTATAGTTCCAATTTAATTTTTAATTCTATTAAATGTTGAATTTTTTGAATGGTTAGGAAATGCTTGTTTCTTTTGGGTCACGTCTTTACTGAACATATATCATTATGATCAATGGACTTTGCAAAGAATGTTTGTTTGATGAAACTATGGCCTTGGTTTCAAAATAAAATTCATGGGCTGCCTACCTATTGCGTGTTTTAAGACATTTGTTCATGCTGTTCTAGAAAAAAAAAATTAGAATGATAAGGCAGAGAAACTTATTCATGAAATGATTGGGAGAGGTCTGGTACAATATTAAGGACAGATACTTAGTTCCAAGTTCTTTTTGGTAAAACTTAGTTCCAATCTAAGTTATGCTTAAAACTTTAATTTGTCTGCTAGTATCTTTTGGGTAAGAGAAGTTAGAATACGCAAAGGGGTGGGTTAACTATTGTTGAAGAAGCTATGATCGTGTCATATGTTCAGTAAATTATTTTAACTTTTTGTTGTTTCTGTTGGCTGATTTTTTGAGTAGTGGTATGATTTTGTACATCTTTCATGGTAATGTATTCTTTACATGCTTTATGAACTCTTAGGTGTTTCTGGAATTTGACCAGTATCTAAATCAATGAATTTTTTGAATGGTATCATCTAAATAACCATTTCATTCGATAATGAACCTAGTAGAAACTGAAATGATTGTTCTGTGTGCTTCTATTGCTAACTGTGAACCTTTCTTTTTTTTCCCGATATTTATTAAGCATGCTCTTTTTACAACTGTGCAAAAGGTAAAACACATACATGTCTTTGTTGCACCCTTGGATCCGCCTTAGATGTCCTAGCTTGTGGAATTTTTCCATGAGGTGATAGTCACTCATGGTTTTGGAACCTGTTTTTAAGTGGTTGTTGACTCACTTTTAGATTTAGAAAAGTGAAACGAACAAAAGGATTCAAAGATTGGGGACTTATTTAGAAGGCATTTGCTCTGTTTTTCTAAAACATACTAATGACCACTAGTGGTACTGGTTAATAAAGTGTTCCTTGTCTTAGCCAAAAGTGGATTTGTGGACACTTGTAATGTGGTCCTGCATACATAGGCTTGCTTTTCTTCTTTTCCATTGCTGGATTTCGAATTGGGTTGTAAATTTGTAATACTTTTGATGGACAAGAACTTGAGTGCTACATAAAATTCATTGAATTGAATGCATTTTTTCTTCCTTCCTTGTCATTGTTGGATCGTTTTGTTCATGCTCTGTGATTTACAGTTTTGAGTAGTGTTTTTTGATAAGTCCCTGTTATTGTCAAACTGCTTTAGTCAGATCAGAAAATCTCCATATTCATGGAAGCTTTTAGAAGATTTTTCAGAATACATCTCTATGTCCAAATCTGTGTGTATGTATGTATAAACACACATGCAAACACAAATGCACACACAATTCATCAAGAATCTCTAAATTTTGTTTTTTCATGATTTAAAGGTTCCTGAAAGAATGGCGGAGTTAGCCCCATACCTTCCTATTTTGTAGATCTTCCAGTTGAACACATGCCATATCCATCAAGAAGTACCCAATAGCTTAATATCATTATATATATATATATATATATACACACACACACACGATTGTCGAGCCTTGAGAGCTCTCATTCATACCTTTACCCAAGATGAACAAAAGACTTGATCAGGCAGTTGCAAATGCTAGGTGGCGCGCCAGGTTCCAATCTTTTCAGTGCATTAATCTTGATATGATGATAAGAGAGGGCCATGTACCATTCAGGTAACCACTGAAGGCATTTGAGTGTCATCTGGACAAAAAGTCCACGGCTCTTTTTTAGCCTATGTAGCTAATAAGTGAGAAGTGGGAGCAAGTGGTGCGGGACAGCTGGAGTGGACCGCTCAAAACGCAGATTTGCTAGTTCTAAGCACCGCAACTAGGAAAAAACCTCTTTCTTGGGGACCTGTTCAAGATGTGCCTTGGCAGGTTTATCAAGTATTCTTCATTGTTGCTTTTGCAATTCAAGGAAGTCTAGTTGCTTTGTCTAAGATAATATACTTTATTGTTCTGATGGGTTATTTTACATGTTTTCATTAATTTTATGCCATGTTAACTCTTCTCTTCATTTATTTGCAATTGGACATCATTCAGCACTTTAGTATTTTGAAATTGTTTTTTATTCCTATTTGAGATATATCCAATTAATTTTTAATTGCGTACTAGCTGGATGATATGGTAATTTCATTGTTCCATATAAATGCATATTGATTGCATTGAACTTTGATAGAAGTTGTTACTATTGTAGAAGCGGGAAGTGAAGGAAGGTAATACTGGTGAAAGACATTTAACATAGTAACACTGGTTATAACCTATGCATATTTTGTCTGTGATGTAGAGTGTTATTTACTGTATTTCTGATTAATTTTTCTGAGGTGGAGAATTGAAGTCAGTAGGAAGATGCTAACTTTGCAATAAATGATAAACGTCACAGGGGAGATGCTGCTACTAGTGGTGCTGCTCTGACTACAGCTCAAAATCTTTTGGCCTCGGATGGAAAAAAGAATGTTTTTGGGTGGTTGCTACTTATCTCAAGATCATCACTTGCCTGAATTGTGTTTTTGTGGATCTGATTGGAATATAATTCAAGCTTACTTATTTCTTTTAGTGCACTAAAGGAAACATCAAACAAACTCTCTATTAACATATCATAATTTGATTTTTATCAAGACAGCTGCAATTTGAATATGTGAAGGGTGTTTCTTATTCTTCTACTATCTTAGCCCATAAGAGCACTGGGAGTTAACTATTTATTCAAGTTGCTGGAAGAATTGTACCACATGTGGTGGATAAAATTCATGTCTGGCTGGGAAATGAGAAGGGTAAAATTCTAGGTGTACATAGGTTAAGTGGATGGAAGCAAGGCTTGTAGTGGCAGTTTTTTATGTTTTGGTAGTAGACTTTGGGATGGACCTGAGCTCTTTTATATATCTTATGCATGCTAACAAGCCAGAATCTTGGAAGCCTTTTAGCAGGAATCAGAAAACCTTGTGGTCCCTGCCCAAATGGAGTGGAGGGTATCTGATGCTGAAATAACTGGAGCTTGGTAGCAAGAAACTAGTAGAATGCTGGTTGATTCTTCGACAAGTCCTGTATCTCATCAGGTTTTTCTTCTCTGATTTCACTTTTATAATGCTGTTGGTTCTGCCCCTCCATCTGTTAGGAGATTATAGGCCATGATATGATTAAACCTTTTTTTTTTCCTTTTAAATTTTGTATAGACAATAGAAAAGAAAATGCCACTGCAGGGCCATCGATTTGTACAAATTTATACCTTGTAGGGAACCTCAGTCAGAAAGTATTTAGGCGAGTTGGAATTTACATATAGTATAAACAGGACAAGTGATGTTTGTATACCATTATTTTTATATCATTTCTTACATTTATCTCTTTTTTTTTTTTAATTTTGAAATGAGGAGAACTTAAATTTATCTCTTCATCATTGATTTAATAAAAAATTATGGCTGTAAAACAGGAGAAATAATAATTTTTTTGTAGCATTATTTTTATAGGCACCTTGTATTTTACATGGTGCCTCTAGCATCATTTGGGAAATTGGGTGCCATGGGGCACCGTATTGGAATATGGTGCCAAATTGGCACCCAATTGTATTTTCCTCATAATATAACCAGAGAATAGGGGTAAAATTAGTGTGAATTTAATGGTACAAAAGTAATATTACTCTATAAACAGCAGTTTTAGATCAAAGGCTATATAGTCTAAATGTTCATATATATACCGCTATGATCAGTGGACTTTGTAAAGAAGGCTTGTTTGATGAAGCAATGGCCTTACTTTCAGAAATGAAACACAATGACTGCATCTGCAGCATCCCAGATGCTGTAACTCAAGAAACAATTATTTGAGCTCTTCTGGAAAACAATGAGAATGAGAAGCAAAGAAACTTCTGCATGACATGATAGATAGAGGCCTGTTAAAAAAATAAAACAAGGTCAGACACTATAGTTCCAATTTAAGTTATAATTCTATTAAATGTTGAATTTTTTGAATGGTTAGGAAATGCTTGTTTCTTTTGGGTCATGTCTTTACTGAACATACACCATTATGATCATTGGACTTTGCAAAGAATGTTTGTTTGATGAAGCTATGGCCTTGGTTTCAAAAATAAAAGACATTGGCTGCCTCTTTGATGCTGTAACTTTTGAGACATTTGTTCATGCTGTTCTAAAGAAAAAATGAGAATGATGCCGTCCTAGGAAAAAAGGAGAATTATAAGGCAGAGAAACTTCTTCATGAAATTATTGGTAGAGTTCTGTTAAAATGTCATGGCCAGATCATTTAGTTCCAGTTTCTTTTTGGTTCAACTTAGTTCCAATTTAAGTTATACTTAAAACATGTTTGTCTGCTTGTATCTTTTGTGTGGGTCAGAGAAGTTCGAGTACACAATGAGCTGACTATTGTTGAAGTCCTGACCATGTCAGATTAAAATATTTTAGCTTTTTGTTGTTTTTATTGGTTGCTTTTTTTAGTATTGGCATGACTTTATACATCTTCCGTGTAAGTGTATTCTTTACACGCATTATGAAGTTATGAACTCAGTTATTTTGGCAATTTGAATTGTATCTAAATTAAAGTTTTTGAATGTTATCATCAAAATAACCTTTTCACTCAATAATGAACCTAGTAGAAACTGAAATGATTGTTCTGTGTTCTGTTATAGCTAACTGTGCACCCTTAATTTTTCCAATATATATTAAGCATGCACTTTTTACAACTGAGCAAAAGGTAAAATACATACATGTCTTGGTTGCACCCATGGATCTGCCCTAGATGTCCTAGATGGCAGAATTGTTCCATGAGGTGATAGTCACTCATGGTTTTAGAGCTTTTCAATAGGCTATTGTTGATTTTGGTGGAATTTATTTGTTTAGGAACCTGTTTTCAAGTAGTTGTTGTCTCACTTTTACATTTAGAGTAATGAAAAAAAAAAAAAGATTTAAAGATTGGGGACTTATTTAGAAGGCATGTGTTCTATTTTTCTGATATATACCAATGACCACTAGTGGTACTGGTTAGTAAATTGTTCCTTGTCTTGGCCAGAAGTGGATTTGTGGACACTTTTGTGTGATGTGGTCCTGCATACATAGGGCTTGCTTTTCTTCTTTTCCTCTGCTGGATTTTGAACTGGGTTGTAAATCTGTAATACTTTTGATGGATTTCATTGATGACTAAAAAATAAAAAATAATACTGATAATTGGTTATGATTTTTTATGTACATTGGCAGGTTTATATAGTATTCTTCATTGTTGCTTATTGCAATTCAAAGAAGTCTGGTTGCTTTATCTCAAATAATAATTATATACTTTGTTATTCTGACCGGGTATTTAACATGTTTTCATTCATTTCTATTTTTTATTATCCTCATTTGAACTCTTCTCTTCATTTATTTGCAATTGTACATAATTCATAACTAGTTTTTTGAAATGCCCTTTTTTCCTATTTGAGATTCAACTTTGAGGATAGAATATTTGTACCCAGTTTGATATATCCAATTAATTTTTACTTGTGTACCTGCTGGCTGATATGGTAATTTCATTGTTCCAAATAAATGCATAGTCAGAGCACTGAACTTGGATAGAAGTTGTTACTATTGTAGAAGCAGGAACAGAAGGAAGGTAATGCTGCCGAAAAACATTTAACATAATAACTCTGGTTATAACCTATACATATTTTGTATGTGATGTAGATTGTCATTTACTCTAATTCTGATTAATTTTTCTGAGGTTGAGAATTGAAGTCGAGATGCTCACTTTGCAGTAAATGATGTATGTCGCAGGGGAGCTGCTGCTACAAGTGGTGCTACTCTGACTACCGATCAAATTTGTTTTGCCTCAGATAGAAAAAGAATGTTTTTGGGTGGTTGCTACTTGTCTTAAGATCACTTGGCTGATTTGTGTTTATGTGGATCTGATTGGAATATAGTATAAGCTTACTTATTTGTGCAGTGCACAAAATGCAACATCCAACAAACTTTCTATTAGCATATCATAATTTCAAATTTATAAAGACACATGAAATTTGAAGATGTGAAGGATGTTTCATTGTTTCTTATTCTTCTATCATCTTAGTCCATGGACCATAAGAGCACTGGGAGACAATGATCTATTCAAGTTGTTTGAAGAAACTTGTACACATATGGTGGTTAAAGGTCATGACTGGGAAATGAGAAGGATAAAATTCTAGAAGTTGTGCGTAGGCTAAGTGGATGGAAATAAGGCTTCTAGTGGCTTCTGTACTTTACGACTAGAATATATAAAGTGGCTTCTTTGAGCTTATACAACAGATTATTGTGTAGATCAAATCGAGCCCGATCTTTACTTGATATAATTATTGCATGTGGCTTTTGGCTAATTTTTTCTTTGATACTCTGATTTCTTGTGTGTTAAATATGACTCTTGAAGGGCGATTAGAATATGTGAAGCTAACATGGATTGAATAATTTAGAAGCTTCACTTTTCATCAGAATCATAGCCAGAGTTCTCAACTACAAAAATTAGTAATTTGACTGAATATAAGTAGTGAACTGAACCCAAAAAAAATATATATATATATATATATATTATACTTGGATTTGATAATGTTAAAATATAGTTGATAGTATTAAAATTAAATGTGTTATATTTGAGACATTTTGACACCAATAATTAATTTCTTGAATGAATTTTTTTTAAGGTTTTTTTTAGAGATAACGGAATTATTCAATTATTTTACTTTCCCTTTTCTTCTTTGATGTCAATATAAAATATTGTTATAAAATTATTTGAAATACCAAAAAAATTTATAAATTATTTCAAAATAAATATCTCACTTGAATAAAATTATATCCTAATTATTGTATAAAAATAAAAATACAAGAAAAAAATTAAATACAAGACTATTTCTTAAATTAAAAAGGGACCTCCAAACCAAAATTTTTGATGAACCAAAACCCCACAAAATGATAATTATATCAATAATGTTATATTCACACTTAACATGACACCTCCTACACCCTCTTTTTTTATTGTTATTTTAGCTTATGTGGCAGCCGCTTCTACCCTCCCTCAATTTCATTCCCATTGCTTCTCTTTCCTTCCCACAGCTCACTTCGCCAGTCTCCTTCCTTGTACCTTGGGTGATGCTTGTTGGTGGGTGAAAAACGGAAATACCCTGTTTTTGGTTCTCGACAATACGGATCGCGCAAGCTTTACTTCGTCGGTCCTCACCCCACAGCTCACTTCGCCGGTCTCCTTCCCCCCACATCGCACTTCCCGGCAATACGATCTCCATCCTTCCCCCCACATCTCAGGCTTTTGAAGAGGGTAGTGATCTAGTATCAAACCAACGGGGTCCGAGACCCCCATTGAGCTCAAGTGGTACTTAAAGTTTCATCTTTTGCTTCTGGGTATTGTGCAAGCTTTGATTTATGTGTTTTGTTTTGAATGTGAATATTATCTTTCTACTTAGGTTTGATGAACCAGTTCTCCATGTTGTTTTGACATTGTTAGGGAAATAGATTAAAGATGATCAATCATTTATCCGCCAAATTTAGAATGATATTTGTT
>JASKGM010080676.1:0-14698 GCA_034509205.1 Ceratonia siliqua | reverse complement strand
CAACCACAGTAATTATGAGCATATTTTTTATACAAAAGAAATTGAGGTCTTTATTTATAACTACAAATACCGCATTGACTGTTTCTATATATTTTTGACTTCTTGACTTCTTGTATAGAATTGTATGAGTTATATGTAGTTCTACCCCTTCATCTGATACAGTGTAATTTCTTATTAACTCTTTTTAATTAAGTACTTTTTTATATATAAACATATTCAAAATATAACAAATGGTTTAGTTAAAATTATTAAGATAAAAAAATAAAAAATAAAAATAAATTTTTAATTTCAATTTAATATTTTAGTTAACCCATCAAATTAGGTGTTTTTTAGTCCATAATAATCCGATTTTATTATTTTTTGAGTTAAATTAAGCGCCAATTTTGTCGTTTCTAAATTAAATACGCGTCATTGTTTATTGGTCCACACCTTGCCCGATGCCCCTTGTCACCTGCTTTGTAGCATTTATGATAGCATGTAATCCCAAGGCGGGTTGGGATCTAATGGGCTGTAAAATTTAATTTGCATTGAACTATTAAGATTTAAATTTTGTTATTTTTTCTACACAGATTTTGAAGCCTTTTTATGTTTTGCTGATCCAAATTCGTCCAAGTCAACCTTGCTAAGTGCCTAATGTGTCCTCTTTTCGGCTATCAATAAATACTAAATTGTAGAGTAACAATATAATATTATATAAATTATTTATATTAGTATGTGTTAATTGTAATAATATATAACATATTAAATTATATAATATAATATAATAGTAAAGGGCATACTCCCCTGCAGTTAGAGCGGTCAAAACGGGCTGGGCCTGCTGGGTTGGCCCGCCCAGCCCGTTGAAAATGACGGGTTGGGTTGAGTGAAATCCAACCCGCCAAAATCTTTTTTTTTTTCAAAGTATTTTGACGGGTTGGCGGGTTGGCGGGCCAACCCGTCGAGGAGGGGCGGGTTGAAGGTTTCCAGCTCGCCAAATTGGCGGGCTGGCCCGCCCCGCCCCGTCTAAGGGGCGGGTTGGGTGTCAAACGGGGCGGGCCAACCCGGCCCGCCCCGTTTGACAGCTCTAGCTGTTGGTATCATCCAATCATAACAAAAATAGGACTTTTCATGAAGTTCCCTAAAATGGTTTGTAGACAGATTGACTGAATTCTACCAGGATCAAGAATCTTTTTATGGGATACTAATGGAATGTCTATAACTATGGTGTACATACACAAACCCGGGAAAGGGTGTAGGGGAGAAAAGGAAATACGGTTGGACGATTTACATTAATGATTCGGGGAGTGACTGAATCCACGTGGCAGCTGATGGTAAGGTTTTAGACATAGTTGTTATTAGTCTGCTATAGCTTGTAGCCATTCGCAATTTATTCTGCGCTACTGGTGTAGCATAGCAACTTTTATGTAGCTCAGATATAGCAAGCACCACATGCGTTATAGCAGCCTGTCTGTAGCACTTGCTATTTTCGCTAAATGGAAAATAGGGCTTAATTCAAATGCCTGCCTTCGACTTTGTCCAAGGATAAAGACCTGCACTCTCCCTTCACTCTACCCAATAACCACTGCAAATCTTCTCCTTTTTTTGTTTTTCAATTTCAATTAATTCAACCTTGTGGATCAATAACTCAAACCTATTAAACTGGTAGGCTTAATTTACCTGAACCTTCTAACTCTTGTGCTCTTGATCATATTGTTGAACAAGTGGCAAAGTAAGAAGATGAAGAGGAAATTGAGGGATTGGTTGATCTTTATGAAGATGTTGCATTTGATGAAGAGGAATTTAGTTAGATCTCTTAGGAAGGATAATGCTTAGACTCAAAATCTTAATTTGTTAAATATTGACGTATTTTATGATTAAAGTGTTTGATGTTGTGATTTATGGATGACAATTAACATGTTATGAGTTTTTTTCGTAATTGTGAGTTTAGTTATTTATATAAATGAGTCATTATGAATTATATTATGATGAGAACCTCCAGGTTTCTTGTATTAAAAGCTAGTAAATCTACCCACTAGAATAAATTGGAAGGATTTCTAGATGAAAATAACTAGCAATCAGCAGGAAAATACAAAACACAAAATTGTAGCCAGAAAACAAAGAAAAGAAACCACTCTAGCATTCGAGAGGCGAGAATCCAAATTCCGCTCCAAATGTTCCTTGCCCCAGGGATCTAATTAATCCACTACCAATGGCCTGACCTTCTCTCTCGTCCACCTCAACCTTGGCAGAGTTAATTATTGTAATGCACCTAAAGCCTAGCGTTCAGTTGGAAATTTTAGGCCGTTAAGTCATAATATGTGGATGTGCACTGGGCTATGGAGTGCGTTTAGGGAGAAGGCTTAGGGGGCCATGGAGAGCATTTCGGAGGAGGGCTATGCCACCAAAACTCAGGTAAATCCATTAAGTGATTTCTGAGCAATTTCTACCCTATTTCACTATTCATGAGAAAGGGAAATTTTATGCGGGGTTTCTCAGGAATCACCACAAGTACCTAGAATGAGATAGAGGTTACAAATCGATTCTCCTTGTCCTAGTGAGTTGTCTGGTGGCCTGAGAATTTTTCCTTGCTTCGAGCAAGAGAAATCTTACCCAAGTGACCTTTGATTCTGAAACTGTTTTGGGTATTGATTTTCAGTGTCATGGGGAGTAATTTAGAGACATCAGTTGGACCCAAGATGCTACGAAACCACAGACTCCAGTTTGAAGGAATTCAAGTGAGGAAAATCTTTCCCAAAAACATGTCATACCTCTCGAAAGTAGTGGGGGTGCATAGGAGGCGAGCTTTGTGAATTTATTAGAAAGGGGGATGATAGTAGAAAATAATCATAAGCGGTATGTGAGGATAGTTGTACCTGAATTGTCACCAAATTTCTTGTGATAGAAAGGAACTATAACATGGGTAAATAACTAATGAGGAAGAGAGGAAGTAAGGTCATGGTGAGGTGAGGCTGCAAGATTCACTTTCACTTAGATAAGGAGAATCCGATAAGGCTAAAATGTTTGGAACTTGAGGTAAGGATAATAGTAGGTAAGTTTAGCTCCAAATAACGAATAGAGAAATTAATATGGAATGAAGGGAACAAAGGAATAAGGTATGGAAATTTAGTGAGCAAAGGTTGCATAATATGAGGGGTAGGGTTCTAGGTAAAACTAAGTGTATATAACAATAAAATGAGAATGCACCACGGGTACTTGGGAAAGAGAGAGTCAGCTGAATGGTGAGGTTCATGCACAATTCGATCAGATAATTGCATACGTGTTTATGTTTACTATAAAGTATTTGGAATTTAATCTCTTTTTCGAAATTATGTAAAATGCCAGTTTTACTTAGATTTCATGAAATTCTCACTCATTCTTAAATGGTTGAAGGAATTTATGATTATTTATGTTTGGAAGAGATAGATTTTTAAGAAAAATACATAGTATGAGTTGATTTTTAAAAATGTATGTGTAAGCACAATTACTTTATGGTTTGTCTTAAAACTTCATAGCTACTTTGTGATCTATAGTTGTATTTGTGGTGGAAACACTAGGTGCAGCTAGATCACAGCCTCTGCCACTTGAGTTGGTCCTGGTAGAGGGTTTGATTTCTCCAATCCCCTTCGGTTGAGTTGGTCCCAAAGGCAGATTGTGGAACCATCTTCTTTTTACTCCTTGGTTGAGTTGGTCCTAGAGGAGCCTCCCTTCGGTTGAGTAGGTCTTGGAGGTGAGATATTGATTTGCTCTCCAGTTAAGTTGATCCTAGAGGTGGACAGTTTGGGTTCTTCCATGGAACTCTATAGGATCCTCGTGTTTTTTATTTGATGGTTATTTCAAGCTGAGATTTCATAATCTTGCACATCATTCTTCTATACTTGATAGTTTATTTTCCATAAATCGATCATTTAGGCATGTGACTTATAAAGATATATATTGTTGCATTCATCACAGCATTTCAGGAGGTGAGAGAAGAGGGAAATAAGAAGTATGAGAAGGGTACTCTTAATTCACGAATATATTCATTGCATGGACTATGATTTCGTTTTTGGTTTGATATTTCTAACTAAGCTATTTGAAGCTCACCCCCCAATTGAGGACTTTGTTTCATTTTGCAGATTCATAAAGCATATAGTTACCTGTATTGGTCCAATACAAAGAGCTGCAGATAGGACGGGTCAAGGAATGCGAGAGACAGAGAGAGAGAGAGTTCAGAAATAAAGTTGTAACTTAAGTCTCAGTTCAATTGATTTGTTTTGTATCAGATTTATAAAGACTTGTTATACAAGGAAATGCTTTCCTTATTCATTTAAGGATGTATTTTGTCAGAATAATCGTGGTCGGTTGGCTTGGTGGTACGGCTTGCTTGGGTTGCTAGGTCAGGACGCCCTCAATCCTAGTGCTGATCAAGGTCCGGTGGGTTGGGTCGTGACAGTTACTGTTACTCTGCCTTCTACCCCTTTTGCCACCTCATCTTCTCCCTCTTTACCAACACCCATGTGCATATTCTCACACCTCACCCCAAGCCCATCATTCCTTTTCTTCTCCTTATTCCTTCTAGAATATACTTTAGTAGTAACGGGCCCCTTCAACCCCCGATTAAAATTCACCTCGTCCTCAAGGTGGAATTGTGGAAACTATAGTTTGATAACCTCAAAATTTTCCCAGATGCTTTCAAACTCGGGTAATTCTTCCCACTTAATTAAAAATTCCACCTATCCAGAGCATTCTGCATAGCTTCTAGTTTCACCTATAACTCTAATTCCTCAGTAAGAAATAGAGGAATCCATTGAGTAGGGACAGCAGGATGTAGCGTCTTTTTGAGTTGTGTACGTGGAAGACAGGGTGAATTCTTGTGGTATTAGGCAACTCCAAACGATAAGCAACCTCTCCAAATTTCTCCAACACCTTATAGGGACCATAGAATATTGGGCAAAGCTTCTCATTTACACTCTTGGCAAGAGTTTTGAGCTTTAGGTAAACCAGATCACCTACATTGAGCTGAACATCTCGCCTATGTCTATTTGCTTGCACTTTCATCTGCTCTTGTGCCTTCTCCAAATGTTCTCTGAATTCAGCTATCATTTTGTTTTAGGCTTGTAGCTGCACATTCACATCCTCCACTGAAGATGGATCATCATCCAGCTTAAACACTGTTGGGGGTTCCCTTCCGTATAAGGCCTTAAATGGAGTCATACCCATAGACTTATTAAAAGTGGTGTCGAACCAAAATTTAGCCCTAGAAAGCCATTTGGCCCATTCTTTTGGTTTTTTTCCAGCAAAACAGCATAAATATGTTTCCAAGCTTCAGTTGACCACCTTCGTTTGACCATCAGTCTCCGGGTGATACCCAGAGCTACACCGAAGAGTAGTACCTGCCAATTTGAACATCTCCCTCCAAAATTGGCTAACAAAAATTTTGTCAGTCCGAAACAATAGATTTCGGAGAACGTCTAACCTCCTCTTTGATGAATAGCTCAGCTATTTCTTTGGCAAAAAAAGGGTGAGATAGTGGCTATACTTTGTCAATCAATCTACCACTACCATGACAGTGTCAAACTTGAGGGATTTAGAAAGCCCAATAATAAAATCCATACTAACATCCTCCCAAACTTCTTGTGGAATAGGAAATGGTTGTAATAACCCCGCTGGACAGGAGGCTTAATATTTATTCTTTTGACGCACATCACACTTAGTGACAAACTCCTGTACATCTCTCTTCATCCCTTCCCAAAAAAAATTCTCATCCATCCTCTTGTATGTGGTTAGGTAACTCGAGTGTCCACCCAAACGAGAAGCATTAAACTCTTTGAGCAAAACTGGAATACAGGGAGATTCTTTGGGTAAAACCAACCATTCTTTATAAAACAGTTTACCCTTTTTTAACGAGTAGTCCAAAGGAGCTCAAATCCCTGTTAGTTGCTAGATTATTGCAGCTAGCTTACTATCCTTCTGCACTTATGTTTCCCAATCTTCAAACTCCTCACACTGCAAAACTGAGAAGGTATTGAGCTGTACCTCAGATTCAACTCTTCTTGATAGAGCAACAGCCGCTCTATTTTCATTTCTGGGCTTCTGCGTATGTCAAACTTGAACCCCATCAACTTAGAAACCCATTTTTGCTAGTCAGAGTTCAAGACTCATTGTTCAAATAAGAACTTCAAATTTTTCTGGTCGGTCATTATGATAAAATGGTGTCCCAGCAGATCGTGTTGCCATTGTTTAACCGCGAACACAGTAGTCATTCATTCCTTCTCATAAACTGAACATTGCTAGCATTGGGTAACATTTGATTGAGGTATGCAATGGGACACCCCTTGTGCATTACTACAGCCCCTACTCCAGCCCCTGAACCATCATACTCAAGTTCAAAAGAGCAAGAAAAATTGGGCATTGCAAGCATCAGTACTGTAGTCATAGCTAACTTAAGCTCTTCAAACGCCTTTTGTGCCCACTCGTCCCAACGGAAAGCATCTTTCTTCAACAAGTCAGTCAATGGGGATGCAATCTTTCCATAGTTCTTGACAAATTTCCTGTAATATTCGATTAATCCAAGGAATCCTCTCAGTGCTGTCAAGTCCTTAGGTACTGGCCATTTTACCATGCTGTCAATTTTAGGGGAGTCAACTTGAACCGCTTCAGCCAAAATCACATGTCCCAAATATTCTAATTGAGGCTTCCCAAAAACACATTTCTTCTTGTTTATCACCAGATTACTAGTTTGCAAAATTTCAAGGGCCATCCTTAAATGAGTTAGATGAGAGGAAATATCAGTACTGTATATTATAATGTCGTCAAAGAACACCAATATAAATGCTCCCTAAATATATCATTCATTAAGAACTGAAAAGTAGAAGGGGCATCGCTTAGCCCGAAGGGCATAACCATAAATTCATAGTGGTCTTCATGGGAACGGAAGGCTATCTTTTCCTCATCCTCTGGTTTAATATCAATTTGATGATAACTCGATTTCAAATCCAACTTTCAAAAATAATTGCACCACCCAATTCATCTAATAGTTCATCAATTGCAGGAATGGGAAATTTATCTAGGATAGTCATCTTAGTTGGGTAGAAATGACCGGCTCAAATTTATCTATTAACACTTCATCATTAGCTTCCTTTAGTTGGGTAGAAATGAGCTCAAACTTTTCTCTATACTCAGTTACAGTCCCTTCTTGTCTCAGAGCCAATAACATCTTGTGCCCATCGCCATTTTGAGAAGGATGGAATCTCTCTAGCAACTCTTTTTTAAACTCTCTCCATGAAAGGACCGGAGTCCTAGTTTCCAGCCATTGTAGCCAATTCAGCGCCTTACCCTCCAAACAAACAGCAACAGCTTCTGTTTTCTCCTCGACAGAAACCCCATTAATCTGGAAATATAGTTTAACACGAAATATCCATCTCAATGGATCTTTGCAAGAAAACAGAGGGTGTTCTAGTTGATGGAACTTAGAAAACTCCTTCTCAATCCCCGAACTACCCACTCCCATGTCATTGGTACCCCCCGTCAACCCCATTACGGTGAGATGCTGCCCTTTGACTGTCTTTCCTTTATCGGCTTTTGCTTTATCAGCCGTAATTGTAGCCGCAGCGTCTCGAACCTCAAACAAGCATTCTTTCATGGTAATCATTTAATCCTTAATCCCAGCTATGTCCTTCTCAACCACGTCCATTCGATTTTCCATCCTCGTATTTACCATTCCTCAACTGTTCACCACTCTAATACCAGAATGATGAGAACCTCCTAATGTCTTGTATTAAGATACCGTATAGCTAGTAAATCCAGCCACTAGAACAAATTGGAAGGATTTCTAGATGAAAATAACTAGCAATCAGTAGGAAAATACAAAACATAGAATTGTAGCCAGAAAAACAAAGAAAAGAAACTACTCTAGCATTCGAGAGGCTAGAACTCTCCCAAATTCCACTCCAGATGTTCCTCGCCTTCCTCACAGCCCCCAGGGACCTAATTAATCCACTACCAACGACCTGACCTTCTAGATCCTCCACCTCAACCCTTGCAGAGTTAGTTACTCTGCCCCTAATTCCATTTCTACCCCTCTTGCCACCTCACCTTCTCCCTCCTTACCAACACCCACGTGCATATTCTCACCCCTCACCTCAAGTCCATCATTCCTTTTCTTTTCCTTATTTCTTCTAGAATACACTTTAGTAGTAACAGGACCATCATATTATGAATTTTATTTAAATATGGGCTACATGAAAGGCTACATTTTCATGTAGCCAGCATGACGCTATGTGCTATGTGCTATGTGCTATAGCATTTTAGAGCACTTGTCCCCACAAGTGCGTATGGCTATTAAAAAATATGGTTTTAGAGCAGTTTGTTAGTATTTATTAGTGAGGAAATAAAATGGGGAGTGATGTCAGAGGAAGGAGGTTGTGGTGGATTTGGGGAATGGTTTGCAAGGAAACCTCTAGCTTCCAGAATTACTAGCACCTAAGTAATTCTCCCGTTTCCTTTCTACTCTTGGAGGTGAGCTTTATATTCTGTCCTTCATATCCAAGAAGAAAGTCCAGGTTCTCTTTATATGGAGCTGTTTTGTGTATGTTATGCATTGGTTTATTGTGAATTATTGTTTGGAATCCGTCAGAAACCTATAAAATCACCCAATTCTTGATTTGATTTGTTGTATACTGATACTGCTTGAATTGCTCATATCACTTCAACAACCTCAATTGATAGCTAGTTTTGACAAAATATTAATTTTTGAATAAAAGTATTCGATTAATTCAAGTTGTATACAATCAATAAATTAAGAGTCAGGTGGACTTTCTATTAAGAGTGCTACAATCTTCCCTTTTCCACAAGCTCATGTTGAACTCTTGAACTAATTGCTAAAATTGGCTCAAGTAAACAATTTCGAAGCTTAGCCGTGGGTCTCAATGGCAAACATAATTTTCAAACTAACATAATTCTAGTTTACTGGTCAAAGAGGTTTTAATGGAAACATTCTTGCTACAACAATGATATCACTTACTCATAGAACCACCTATATTGGGTTGGGTTCATCTCATACAATTGCTGAAGAACAGTCCTCACAGCCTTGTATGTGAAATAGTTAAGTATTTGCTGTATCCAAAGACATGAGGCCAGTTAGATTGCAAACTAATACAGTTTAATATATTCACATTATAGCAGGAGAACTTGTGAATGATAGTGACACATATGTGAAATTCCATATTCTCAAGTAATATAAAAACTCAGGAATCCTTGAAAATGGTCCTGCTCTTACCTGGGAAGGCAAGTAGGCCTTGTACATTTTTCATGAGTTGCTAATTTAATATTAATCTACTAGCACATTTCAAACTAACTAGAGAAAGAAAAAGAGCATTTATTGATCATATAGAAACAAGCTCTGAAAATAACAATAGATTATGTTAATATTATTGAGAATACTCAAGAGGAAGCAGATCTCAACTTTCTATTTAAGAAAATTCAAGTAACATTTAAGGAAAGTAAGCACAAACAAGTTATGGTAGCCCCATGTAAAGATTGAATTTAAGGATATGAGCATTGATATGAAAGAAACACAGGATACTATAAAATTTATTTGTGTATATTTTGGAACGAATATTCTGTATCTAATACTCTTACGAGCACCTTTATTTCTTCCTAACATATGTCTTGTTAAGATCAGTAATGTTGTATGCTTTAATTGTAGTCATCTCTTTCCTTCAAACCGATGACAGCAAGGCAAAGTATTCATGGTAGAATAAAAGTAGATGGATAATCTTTCCATGACACTAGCATGACTTTAAACTTCTATAGATACTTGTTGTAAACTGCAACCTTTGATTCTCTACTAATCGACTTTTTTTCATAAAGAAGCACTGTGAATATGCTCTGGCTATTGACAGGAAAGTCTTTGAATATGTTATAAGCAGAGGTTCCGTGAAGGACAAAATGAAGCAATACAACTTTAGACTTCGTATAACGGTAACATACAAAGCAATGCTAAAGAGAACAGTAACAATAAAAATTAATTACTTAAATAGCATCTTAAAGACATCAGGTCTACTTAAACGTCCATTCATAATTATCAACGAAGATTATGTTACCGTTTTAACATCATTAAATGTTTCCTCATACTGCCCACCGAGCTCGTTGACAATTGTTAGTCCCCTATTATTGCGCTGCTTCTTGGAATTTCTGTTAACACAGAATCGCCACTCTCGCCCAGGATCAAGGAAGGAATTGCTCAATTCCATCGCCCCTCGCCTTACCAAATGCTTCCTCCCCAAATAATTCTTCCACGAAACAACATCTCGTCCACTTTTGAGATTCATACTACTTGTAGGCAGGGCATCTACGCACAGACATGGGCCAGTGTGCGAATCCATTGCTGATGAACCCACAAAAGATGAAACACCCACCATTCTTTCCACAAGCCAAGGTCAATCAATTTTCCCTGATACACCCAGATGAAAATTGTATTTAATAACAATGAACTCAAAAGATAGAGAGATACCCACTAAATAACCCCGAGGAAATAATAGTGGGTATCCAAGAAAACAGGTGAATTGGTAATTGTAGTCAAAGACGCATCCAGTGTTTGAGTGAAGCTTGGAGAAGAGAAGCCGTTTGGGTGCAAGGAAATCTCTGCAGGAAAACGGTGGGATTTTGAGAGTGTGAATCTTGGCCAGACAAAATTTTAAGGCCCAAAATTTTCCACCAAAAAAAGAGGAGGATTCACTTCGACATTTGCTTCTTTTTCTTTACAAACTAGCCGAAGAGCCCGACTAACCCACCTGGACGGTTTCTTCAATATGATAAATGTCTTGCCACGTGGTTGAATCTTGTCCCTATTGCAATATGAACGGAAGTTACGTAACTACTGCTTTGTACAAATATTTGCATGTGTACGCGCGTGGGATGTACCCAAGCCAAAATCCTACTTTCATCATTTTAAATTATTTATTATTTAAAATAATAACATAAAAATTATTAGTTATTAATTAATTTTTATTTTAATAAAAAATAATTATATTTAATTAAATTATTTTTATTAAAATTAATTTAAATTTTTATTATTATTTTATTAAAAAAATAATAAATATAAATAATATTAAAAAATAATAATTAATACTTTATTAATAATATAAAATGATAAATAATTTAAAATAAAATAAAATTCTTAAAACGATAAATAATTTAAAAATTAAAAAAAATATAAATATTTGCTAAATTCTAAGAAAGAATTTTTTTATCAATAAAGGAAAATTTCAAAACAAAGTTTACTTACCATACTTTTTTTGGTTGCTCAGTACACTCACACCATCCTATAGTTGTTATCTTATATCTCTTTTTTTTTTTACTGTTTTTTATATTATTTTATATTTCTTGTATTTTTTTAAAAAATTTTTGAAACTTTCTACTTATTCTATTTTTCCTTTGAACTCTTTTGGAATTTATTTTTTCTTAAGTAAAAAATTTCAAAGATATTCAAAAACATTTTAAAAAAATTTCAAAAAATACAAGAAATAAACAAATAAACAAATAAAAAAAATTGTAATGAGAAGTAAAATCAATAGGGTGCCATAAAGAAAATGTGTTGTTAGCAAAAAAAATTTTTTTACAAACAGAGTTACTCGTTAAAAGAGGAGAGGTTATACCCAATACAATACCAACCATATAAAAAGAAATTAGGGAGTGGGGGTAAGAGGATAAGAAACTTTGAGTAAGACCCATGGTCTTCAACCATTTGACTTCTCTAAAATTACGGAGATGAAACTAGATATATCAGCAAACACTGCACGCCATTATGAAGTGAGATTCATCCGTGTCTTTAATAGGTCCCATTGTGGTTAAGTCACAATGCACATAAAACTCTCTTCGGGTGAGAGTGTACCACACTGGTTTGGGAATGTTTTCATATCTATCATAATGCAAACAAAGCTTCTATATATAGTAGATACAAAGCAACTACTGACTGAGTCCAATACTACTTAAACACATGCCATGTAAATACTCCATTACAAATAAAATGACAGAAAAGATATAAACATAACAAAAATAGCACGATCCTCTATTGCACGTCTCGACCCCACTCGATCCAGTTATCCACTTGCGCGTAACGCATGCAACCTTCGTTCTTCGCTCCTCCACATCTCTTGAAGCATGTAACCATTGCGTTATACTCCTTCACGTCTCCTGGTACTTGGGGTTGGGCTTTGGGCCCCTCTGTAGTGAACGCCTCTGCCTTTTAGTCTTCAAGCTTGTTCCCTCAGTGATGGATGGAACTCCAAGATGGAGACATAATCGTCTTGTGTTTCTGCAGTTGTTGATAGTAACCGTCGAACTGCCTCCGCTCGCAGATCAAGGATGACGGTCTTCCATTCGTCTTTCACCATCATATCTAAAAACGCAAGTTTCCTTCTCTGCTAAGTTTAATTAATGCTATAAAAGTGGCTTCTTTCTTGTTGATATTTTGGATTTCAACTAATTATTTTTCTTGTTTTTTAATCAATTATTGAACATATTCTTTAATTTTGTTTTAAAATTTAATTCTTTAATTTCTTTAATACTTCCTCCAGGCAGTATTAAATCTATTCCTAATTAATAACCTATCTTTCCCAAGCATATATTGAATTAATAGGAATACATTAAATTTGCTTTATGGAATTGTATGTAAAGTATGTAAATCATGTAGCAATTTTCCAATTTGCATACAACCTAGGAAATTCAATTCAAGATACTAATCTACACAAGATCACCTCTCCATCTTAATTATGTTATCTTATTAATTAATTGGTGATCAATATAATAGTAACATTAAGAGAAGAATTGAATTCAAATCATGAAAGAAAGAACCATGTTTTTGAATTAATAAAAGAAAACAAAATTCCTAAGTATATATGGTCGATCTTGTTTATTGATGGAAGGCTTCTCTATATCTAAGGAAAGTAGTTACAAGAGATAGTGTTTCTTACAAACCTAAAGTCTATATAATTGAGATGTTTAAATATCATCCCGGAGAAAACACAACCTTATTTTCACAGCAAAATCAAGCCCTTAAATGCATGAATTGGGCTTTGCATTGAACTACAGGGCTACAGACCTTTTTCTTAACTTTCTAGGTTCATAGGAATAAGTCCAATCTGATGTGAATAATAATTTATTAATATTAAAAAGTAAAAAAAAATACTAAAAAAAATTAAAGGCTGTACGGTACAGTTCCAAAAAGTAGTGTTGGCCGACAGTTATATCCAAAACACTGCAGGAAATTGCTATAGGCCTTTTTATATGGTTTTAAGTAATTTGGCCCAATCTTTCACTTATGACCACCAACACCTATAAAATGAATTTAAATGTGACTAGGGCCTTTTTAACAAGCAAATAAACGTTAAAGTATATAAAAATAGGACAATCAATATAGAATTAATCTATGTAAAATCAATTCATTAAATTCCTCCACACTTAGGATTTTCTAGTCCGTGAGCGAAAAAAGGATACAATATATCCAACCCTTGGACCAATTTAATCTTTCAATATGCAACAAACAATTATCAAGAACATAAGTTTTAATACTCAAGATTCACATATTGTCAAGATTTCACAATTATTTAACAAATCCTAAGCTTAATTCTTGAGTATGAGTGTGTGTGTAGCCAAGCAAGAAGCTGGATGTGTTTATGCATTCAAGAACACATGTATGATCTCTATAGGAAACTTAGTTCCAACTCCATAGGCCTAGCTTTCATGTTTCTCTCCACTAATGTAGAATAACACATAATCAAAGATCAAAGGGTCTTTAAATCTTGTAATGTGTAATGAAGTAAAGAAAGAATGATAATGGGAATGGATTATTGACTTATCCACCGTTAGGTTCCTTGTGTGTCTATTTATAATGAAGTGTTAGGTTACACACTGTATTAATGGCCCAAGCCCACTAGGGCAACACATGCTACCAAATGCCATAAGGAAAAACATAATAATTCTTAACACCCCCTCAAGCTGGAGCATATATATCAATCATACCCAGCTTGTTATAAATGTATTAAACCTGGGACCCATTAAGTGCCTTTGTAAATATATTAGACAGTTGTTCTCCAATTTTAATATGGCTTCTGCAGGTATGGCCACATTGGATCTTCTAGCATATGAAATGACAATAAGCTTCTATATGTTTCATCTTTTCATAAGAAACTGGATTCGAGGCAATATGAATAACTACCTGATTATCGTACAATTACTTCATAGGACCGGAACTACTAAAGTCCACTTCCTCCAATAGTTGAAGTACCCATAGAAGTTCACACATTGCTTGGGCCATGGCTCAGTATTCAGATTTCGCACTCAATCTCACCACCACATTATGCTTCTTACTTTTCCAAGACATAAGATTTCTACCCACAAACACACAATATCCTTGTCATAACGTGATGGCGGGTGAAAAGCCATCTTTTTATGACTTTGGGGAGCGTAAGGGAAAATGCAGAGAAAATGGGAGTCACCACCAATTAATTAGAAGGATAATTGGGATCCTTAAAAAGAGAATGAAAACTAGCCCTCAGAACCAGAGGAAAAGTTCGGGAGTCTAATTACGAGTAAGGAAGGTGTTAGGCACCCTACAACGTCCATCTCTAAGGACGGTTACCCTAAATGTTTGTGCTTAAAGAATTTTAATTTATTTAAATTACCCCTTTTTATTAATAAAATAATAATGGACAAAGATGAAAAAATAAATAATTAGACC
>JASKGM010080665.1:0-14699 GCA_034509205.1 Ceratonia siliqua | reverse complement strand
GAGTCTAATTACGTGTGGAGAAGGTGTTAGGCACCCCACAACGTCCATCCCTAAGGATGGTTATCTTAAATTGTTTGTGCTTACAAATTTTAATATATTTTAATTACCCCTTTTATTAATAAAATAATAAAAGACAAAGATAAAGAAAGAAATAACTAGACCTGCCTTACCAAGTAAGTGCCTACGTACCCCAAAAAGGATCAAGGTCAACGTAGTTCGAAAATGGTTTTGTTAAGTTGAATAAGCGAAAACATATTAGGACATTTAGGGGAATGTAAATTTTCACTTAAAGCCTGGATGGGAATTGAAACATTGGGAAGAGTATACGTCCACTAAATGTTCCAATATCCATCTAGGCTTTAAGTGGAAATTTACATTCCTCTACACAAATATTGTGAGGTGCCTAACACCTTCCCCACACGTAATTAGACTCCCGAACCCTTCCTCTAGTTCTTAGGGCTAGTTTTCCTTTCTTTTTTTTAGGATCCCAATTATCCTTCTAATTAATTGGTGGCGACTTCATTTTTCTTTGCGTTTTCCCTTATGTTCCCAAAGTCATAAAATGATTGCTATTCACCGGCCGTCACATTGTGAGAGTTTGCTGACTTTACTGTTGACGGTTAGAGAGTCAAGCCTATTATGAATTGTCTGTGCTTTGTATGGTTTTTAATATATTATTATCCCATCTATTCTTTATTTTTAATTGTTTATTGCAGCTTACAAATATCTGCTTTGGATGTCGTACTTATGTTTTTTTTTACTACCACTTTAAATGTGCATGTTTAATTGCTTTCATATGGCATGATTGTTGGAATCTTATGATAGATGACAATAAATGCAATATCTATTCACACCCTAGGGTAGATGACAAATAACTGCTTTATTTTGTTTGTTTTAGGGTTTCCTTTGGCTAATATTAAGACCAAGGTTTGCATGCTCATCACACACTGTGCACCATTTATATTCTTTGTACACACTTATTAAGCCCTATTCCCCGGGTCTGTGTGAACTCGGAGAGAAATGAAAGCGGCATAGTGATGCCTAGTGGGATTTCCCCTAGGTATTCATGAAAGCCTTCACTCAGATTGCTAACCCATTTACTTGGTTGGTTTATGTGGAGGCTCTGTCCACCCATGCAATTAACTAGGGAGTCGAGATCCTTACTATTCCAATGAGGGCAATCTGTTCCAAGCCACTCTTGTGAGGAGCATAGACCTACCCAAAATCTCACACTATTAAGACCTTAGAGACAACTTTGTATATAGAAACAAACCAGTAAGAGTAACCTAATTAGGACAATAAAGAGCATGCTCTCCCTATCCTTAAGTTTGATCTTGCATTTGGCATCAGCATGCATAAAATTAATTTTTACATTGCCTCATATTTCTTTACCATTATAGGTTTGGCATCAAAAATTTTGAAAGTACAAAAAAAAGAATGGCATTAAAATGAGTAAGACCAAGACAAGAATGGGCATATCAGCACAAATGGCAGCTTTGGAGAAAATAAGGATTGTTGAGATATCTTTACCCCAGATGTTCCGAAAATTAATAGAGAATAAACATGAAAAAATTCTAAATTTGATCAACATACCAGTTCAGTCTTTAGCCCTTGTTACTTTGCCAAAATTCTGGGACTCGTCACTTAGGAGTTTCTCATTGCCTTAAGCCCATCTCGCTCCAACTATAGAAGAGGCACAATGATCAATCTGCCTATGTCACAATCCACCAAGGTCCTCTTTTGCTTGGGTTATAGCATATCAGATAAACCTATAGCAGGCCTTTTGAACAAAGATACTACTAAGGTTCAAGTAAAAATGCCTAAAAAGGGACAGGTAGAGGGGTTACCTCAAGCATACCTTGAGAAGTACCTAGAGGAACTGGTCAAAGAAAAACAGTGGACCTTAGTGGAGGAATTACTATCAATGATGATATATGGACTGGTGTTATTCCCTTTAGCGGTTGGTTTTGTGGGTAAAGGTGCTATCAGCGTTTATTATGCTGTGAAACATTATGGAATTAGTCCTATACTGGCTATCCTGGCAAAGTCCTTCCTCACCCTCAATTTTTCTAAAAAACACTAAGGAGGGAAGTCAAATGCTGTTTGCCCATGTTTTATATTTGGTTGGTTTCTCATCTCTTAGGGAAACTGCCAAATTCAAGAATGCCAAATTTGTGACCATTTGATTTCTTCACCGCATTAAGGATAGAAGAATGGAATACAATTGAATGGGAACAGTTGCTGCACAACACCAAAAAATGATGAAGTTATATGGAAACTACCATGGTGGAATGGAGAAGAAATAATATACAGCTGTGGTAGTTTTCCTTTTATGCCTCTAATGGGTATCACAGGGTGCATCTCTTACTCCTTGATAGTGGCACTCAGACAACTGGCTTTCCTACAGAAGGTGCCAACCAGGATGATAACCAAGGGGTTTTCTTTTTATTATGATCAAGAGGAAAACAAAATCCTAACTATGAAAATTAGGCACGCCTGAGACGACAAGAGAATTATGGGCAAGTCAAAGTTAGGAAAAAGGACTACAGAGGCTACCAAAGAGTACTATGAATGGGTAGACCAAAAGCAAAAAAACCTTCCACCTATACAGTAGCTGCTAGTTACTTCCGAGCAACAACAAAAGCTCGAGGTTAAAGTATAAATGTTGGAAGCAAGTATGGCAATGATTAAAGAGGAAAATTCAAGCTTAACCCAAGCAAATGAGACTTTAAGTCAGTGGGTAAAAGAACTAGAAAAAGGACTCTGGGCAGGCAAGGGAAACCTCTGGCAGCATCAAGAACTTTGGATAAGATATTGGGAGCAAGCTAGGAAGAGTGCTCAGCATATGGAGAGCAATGAGGTCCAAGCCAAGAAAAAGTTAAAACAGGCCGACGATCTATTAACACATGAACAATCCACCAATACCCTTATGCAAAAAATTTTAGCAGGTGTAAGAGCAAAGATAGCCCACCTAAATTTTAATGAACCAAATTGTTCTTAACATGATTGAGCTAGTATCAACAGGTATAATGGCATACCTAATTAAAAGGAATGTTTGGAGGCAGAATGGAGGAAATATTATCATATGCTCTATGACATGTCCACTCGGCTCCTAGACACTTACGAATAAATGTGGAAAGAAGTGCAAGATAAACTACCATAATCTATTGAAAGGTTTCGTTTGGTAGAGGCGACGGTAGTACCGGGATCATCTCCTGATTTAGTGGCTTTCTTAGGCTTATGTAAAGAGCTTATCTGTCATTTGGACAAATGTGTTTGAATCATGAATATTGTATTTCTTGAGATCAATGAATGAAATCCAAGTCTTTTGCTCACAACTATGTACTTAATCAACAATATGATTTGCTCACTATGTTCTTCTATAAAATGTTGTGCTCTCACAAATTCCGCAAGCGATGTAAACAAAGATGCGACAAGGTGACACCTATGTGATAATTTAAAACTTCCTTAGGTGTTCACTATGTTTACCTGTGTAAAGTATTGTACTTTCAAAAGAGCATAGGACTTGATTTTCTTTTGAAACAATATGCACGTGACATGGATCCCTGTGTATCGTATATCATGTTTTCCATTATAGGGTATTGTACTCTCAATAGGAGCATGATCGAGGAAGAATTTTTAATGCCAATGTTTGCCATAAAATATGATTTGAACATAAACAAGTCTAAGCCTTAATGGTAATAAAATTTTTAACTAGACATTAACAATGCACATTATTTTGATCCAGAGAAGAAGATAACCATTATTTTATTATTGCACCTCTGAGAAAAGGTCCAGTAAGCGCTCTTAATCCAAATTTGTATTAGGTTCATGGCCATGTCAATTGAGATGTCTAACACTGAAAATGTCAAAACGTTAGAGGACTGCATTGATCAGTTGCAAGATCAAATGACCAAATTCATGGAACTCGTCATAGAAAATATAAGAAGCAAGGAAGCTCCCCCACCACAACAAGAAACTTTCCACGCTGATCAAGTTTTAGGAACTCCAGGAATAGCTAACAATATCCCACAGCCATCGCCAGTAGCCACATTACCCCCAGGCGAGGGGAATGCAGCTCCACATGGCACCTTTGGGTTTGATCAAGTGCACATTGCTCCTTTTGCAAAAGATAGAGAAATTAAGAGGGATAAAAGAGTTTTTGAGCAAGTTCATAGCCTTGAAGAGAAGCTGCATGCTATGTAGAGAATGGGGGCATTCGGGGCTGTCAGCGCCAAAGAATTATGGCTGACCCTTAACGTCACCATTCTAAAAGATTTTAAGGTGCCCAAGTTTAAGAAATACGATGGGAATACCAATCCCCAATATCATTTGAGATCATACTGTACTGAAATGGCAGTCGCTGGGGATGATGAAAAGCTGCTATTAAAATTCTTCCACAAGAGCTTAATAGGTGCCACTTTACAGTGGTACATGATTCTAGATCAATCTAGGATCAGTAGTTAGGAAGACCTAGCCGATGCTTTCCCTAAACAATATAGGTTTAACCTCGATACAACCCCAACTAGGGAGTAACTCCAAATCATGCAAAAGCAGGAAAATGAGACCTTCAAGGAATATGCACAAAGATGGAGGAAGCTGGTGCCCGAGGTCCAACCCTCAATGGAAAAATTCGAAACCTGTTTGTATTTTGTAGGGACTTTGGGGTCCCCATATGTAGGGCTTATGGTAGGGAGTGCCTTTAATGATTTCTCATATCTCATTAAGGCAGGTGAGAGAATATAAGTGTTGATCCAAAACGAAAAGATTCAAATTAGAAATAATGAGCCCAACGAATCAAGTCAAAAGAAGAACTTTTCACAAAAGAAGAAAGAGCCTGAGGTCGGTTACATGCAGGATAACCGCCAAGAGTACCAAAATGACTCCTATCCCTACTACCAAAATAAGGAGCTGGGGTACCAATCCAATTATAACCAACAGCAAACACTCAGGTAAGAACGAAATAACTTCCAGCAAAATAAGTGAAACTAGAACTTGGAGTCATTCCCAGACTTCCAAATATCCAACACAAATTTGTATAAGAAGCTATTTGATAGGCGATTCAGTAGCTCAGTGCCCACTGAACCAATTTAACCCCCCTACCTGGTGTGGTACAAATCGAACGAACAATACATATACCACTATGGTGTAACAGGGCACTCAATAGAAAACTGTTAGACCTTTCAAAGACAGGTCATGAAGTTAATTAAAATTGGGGCCCTAAAGATGAACTACATAAACCCCAACATCAACACCAACCCTCTTCCTAACCATCAGGATAATAATAAAGTTGGTGTTATTTTAAAAGGACAGGGTTCCATAAGAAAATTCTCAGAGATAAAATTGACCAAGTTGCAAATCTTTGAGAATATAAGTTCGTTAAGGTTTGGTGTGGGGAAACCTGGAGAGATAGATTCAAATGAGGAATACCTTAACCAAAGTGCTCATTGTGTCTACCATTAATCAGTCCAGGGACATGATATAGAACACTACAAGGCATTCCAACATGCCTTACAAAGATGGATCACCTTAGGAGTTATACAATTCTCATGGAATGTGCATACGCCAGAGATCATAGTGATCAGTAGAGAAGGGTTTTTTCCTGAACCTATGACCCTCACAGCCCGACAAACACCACCTGTAAATACTGTACCAACACTAGTCATGATAATCAGTACACCGGCTCCATTCCCTTACAAAAGTGACAAAGAGGTCCCTTGGGTATACAACCCAACAGTGACCATTAAAAATCTAATAACAGTTATGAAGTTACCTTAGGAGTAAAAGGACACCAGTACAAATAACTTGGTCATGGGAAATGTAACTCAAAACGGTAGAGTATGCACCCCCTAAAAATCTAGAAATAAAAAACAAGGGTAAAGAATTGATAGTGGAGCTCGCACCAGAGGCCAAAACCTAATCAGGAGGACGAGCTCCTCAAAATAATGAAACAAAGTGAGTACAACATCATAGAGTAGCTTGGGAAAACACTGGCTAAAATTTCTTTCCTATCGTTAATTCTCAGTTCAGAAGCTCATAGAAAAGCAGTACAAAAAGTGCTAAATTAAGTCTACATCGCCCCCACTATCACCCCAGAGGAATTCAAAGATTTATTGAATTATGTGAGGGTGTCTAATATGATTGCCTTTTTAGAGGAAGATTTAAGTGCGTCGAGAAGCAATCATAATCGGGCCCTCCACATTACCACAAAATGTGAGGGATATATCATCTTAAACATGCTAGTCGATAATGGTTTGTCATTGAATGTACTGCCATACTCTACTCTACTGCAATTGCTTATCAATATAGGAAGCATGCAAACGAGTGACCTCGTGGTGCGAGCATTCGATGGTACAAAGAGAGAAGTAAAGGGCTACATCACTCTTAAGCAAGAAATCAGTCCAAGTACCTTCTAGGTAGTATGCCAGGTCATGGACATCAAACCTTCATATACGCTATTATTGGATCCACGCAGCAGGAGCTGTGCCTTCATCATGGCACCAAAGGTTCAAATTCATCAAAGTAAAGAAGGTCATCACTGTTTGAAGTGAGGAAGAGATGTTAGTCTTAAAGCCGTCATCTATCCCTTACGACAAAGCCATTCACCAAGACTTAGGAAATTCCTTTCAATTTTTGGAAATTTTCAAGAAGACAACTACAAGTAAGCAGGCTGCCAAACCAAAAAATGTGGTGGGAGAGATCATGGCCAATAACGGATATTAGCTACGAAAAGGATTAGGCTGAAGCCTACAAGGCATACCTACACCCATTGAGGTTGTCGAGAACATTGGCCATGTAATGCCTCTGGCTATGTTTAGGCATTTTTATACCAACAAAAAAAAATAATAAAAATTTAATGGAAAATAAAGAAATGAAATTAGCTCTTCTTCTCTCTGTTCAGTTTAGAACCTCTGAGAAGCTGCCAGAAGTTTACTCTCTCATCCACCAAACGTGATGCCTTCTTCCTCACCATTCATGGTTTTCTTTATACACATTACTCTTGCTTTTTCTAGCTCCCCTTTTCAACCCAATGGGTATTGTCCATAACTCTTCTCCCTCCAGTGGAATACTCCCTTTTTGTCCTAACTTTTTCTCTTTACCAGCCATTTAGCTTTCTTTTTGTTGTAGCTCTTTAACCCGTGAGTTAAGGGGTGTTGGGGGAGAAGTTGAGGAAATCTTTCTAGTTGGATTTTTTTTCTGTTGGGTGTTGCTGAGAGCAGAGTTGTCTCATGAATGCTGAGCGTGGAAACAGAGTAGGACCATAACCAAAAAAAAAAGGGTTAGTGATTCATTCTTTTGTGGTATAACTTCCCATTTATTTTTGATTTTAGGGAGACTTGAGGTCCTCATGCTATTAATCAAAGTGTCTTGACCTCCCTAGCTTAGATAAATTCTATTATGGGTATAATCCTTAACAAGGGCCTTTTTATTGTTCAGTTTCAATTCCACCAAGTTAGAATCTGAAAGTTTGCTTGCTGGCAATCGTAAATAATTGGACAATAGTTGAAGTAGCTGAAGAAAAAAAAAAGTTCTTGCCACTTGGTTTGACCTGGGTAACCTAATTACTTATAAGTAGTGTTGTGCATCAAACTTTCCAAAATTAGTAAAATGAGTTGAAGTTTCCACCTTGACTATATATATGAAATCACATGATTTTATACCAAGAGAAACTTTACTAGTCTTAGATTTACATGATTCATCCTTATACTAAATTCTGAATTTTTCATGAAAGATATGATCTTAGAGTTTATGATAATAAACTTCTATTATGTGAAATTATGAATATTCAATTATGTGAGTGAATAAGAATATTCTTTTGGAAAAAGTATTAAAAATTTGTAATATTTGATGTCTAAATTATTTGTGAAAACATGATAACATCAATTCAATGATAAGTGAAGTTTTGATGGATCCTTTAGCACTTCTGTAGAGTAACCCTAGGTGCACCTAGTATTAATTGTCCATGAACTATTTATGGGAGGTATAAGGTAAACCACTGGAACGGGTATATGATTAATCCATCCATGAAATTACTCTAGATGCATATGGTACATTGTCTCATGAGCAAGAGTTACCTATGAGAAGAATTATTGGATCCATCTACCCTTGTATATTAAATTTTATTAATCCCCAAAATTTTTAGTTAGCTCTTTTTCTTTAAAAGTATATTTCTATGGCTTTTCTTCTCATTGTATGTATGTGTATGTGCTTTAAGATAATTTAAGGAGTTCTAAATAATCATTTGTAAGGATGGACTATATCATTTTGATTATTTTTCCTTGGGAGAATTTTGATCCCTAAAATATAATATGTATATTGTCCCAAGTCCATCCCTAAGGCTCTTTTCTCCATACATTGTTTCCCTCCAAATTTTATGATTCCATAATCATCATGTGGTTTCTATATGTGGGATTGATAGAAGGCTTCAGCTCACTGAGTCTTTGTGACTCATTCCACTCTTTTATTTTTTTTTCAGATCAAGCTACAGGTACTAAAACTTCGGAGCCTCCACATTCTGCTGGCCTACCATCTAGTTGTGCTAGGCAATCTTTTGTTGGTGGAGTGTTTTGAGAAGGCACTTGGACATGTTGGCTAGGAAGTGCATCGATTCATTTTGGTGTTTAGCTATGTTATGTAGATAGGAACTAAATTGGACTAGTTGATATTATTGTCTTTTGTTTGCTTGTAACCTGGAGTCTATGGGAACTCTGTATGGTGGAATTTTCCATCCATTTTGGTTGTGGGTTATACCCTGGAATGTCCACATTTCAAGGGAAACTCTGCCCAATTTTTATAAAAAGAAAATGACATTGATAATTTCCTATTTAATTTATTTTTGATTACTTAGCTTATCAACTGGTTGAATTTTTATTTGAGTTGTTTTGAATTACATTGCATGGCGTCATAGAGTAGGCTAGTAGTTGGCCAGGTGGCTCCCTACGCCAGTCATGCTTCTAGATTCGGGGCATGATAGACCGCCAAGGCTTAAGATATGAATTTAAGCCAGAAAGGAAGAGCAGTAGGGGCATTCCCCATATACACAACACTTTTGCATCAGAGCATCATGTCATGCAACCAAATAGGGAGATGAATACCCTAGGCAATGGAGAAGGTCGTGAAAGACAGATCAAGCTGGACCATGAGGGCCAGCCACTTGACAATTGGGATGTGAAGCAGATCCCAGACATATGCACTTCAGAGTAATATTTAGTTTTGAAAAGATAGTACTTTTCAGTTCACTTGACTGATATCCAAGGTCATGTTGAACATTACCTAAATGTCGAACTTAAATCATCCAAAGAAATAAAATATCCAGTTTATTTCATCACATCTTTTACTCCATGTTTATTTCTTTTCTGTTAGTATTTTGATTTATTTTCATTATAATGATCCAGGGAATTTGTTTCCTCTCAAAATCCTCATCTTCACGAAATTACTTGACGTCCATTAATCAATTCTCATGCTGAAATTGATATGTATGATTATGACATTGCGTTGAAGAGGATAACAAAATAGTGAAAAGATTTGCCAAGATAATTGAATCTTCCGAAAGAGGAATGAATCCCCATAACGAGGAAATCATAATAATAAATCTAGGAACAGAAGAAGACAAGAAAGAACTCAAGCTTGTAGATAACCCAGAAAATGAACAAATGGTTATGCTTCTCAAGGAATTCATAGATGTCTTTGCATGGTCTTACTAAAACATGCTAGGTCTCAGTCCCCAAATAGCAACACAGAAAATTCCTTTAAATCCTAACTAAACTCCTACAAGGTAAAAGTTAAGGAGAATGAGACCAGAGCTGTCCTTAAAAATTAAGGAAGAAGTAGTAAAGCAAATAGAAGCTAGTTTTATTGAAGTAACTTAATACCTGGAGTGGGTGGCAAGTATAGTACATGTCCCTAAGAAGGATAGGAAAGTGAGGATGTTTGTTGACTATAGGAAGTTGAATGAAGCAAGCCTTAAGGATGACTTCCCTTTGCCTTACATTGACGTGTTAGTAGATAACACGGTTGTTAACCTTATATACTCATTCATAGATGGATATTCAGGGTATAATCAGATTGGCATGGATAAGGTAGACAAAGAGAAAACAACTTTTGTCACTCAATGGGGAATGTATTGCTATAGAGTAATGCCATTTGGGCTAAAAAATGTAGGAGCTACTTATCAAAGGGCTATGGTGGCTTTATTCCATGATTTGGTACACAAGGAAATAGAAGTGTATGTGGACAACATAGCAGCCAAATCTAAAGGTGAGGAAAGTCACGTAGCAATACTAAAAAGGTTGTTCGAACGATTGAGAAAGTACATTCTTCACTTAAACCCCAATAAATGCACGTTTGGGGCCTCATTGGGGAAGCTGCTAGGTTTCACTGTGAGCCAACAGGGAATCCAGATTGACCCTGATAAAATCAAGGGTATTCAATATATGCCTTCACCACGAATAGAGAAAGACCTCAGGAGCTTCCTCGGAAGGCTCAATTATATATTCAGGTTCATTGCCAATTTGACCCGTACTTGTGAGCCAATGTTCAAATTGCTGAGGAAGCACAACCCTGGAGAATGGAATGAAGAATGCCAAGAAGCTTTCGACAAGGTGAAATCATACTTACAAAATCCACCAGTTTTAATGCCACCCACTCCTGGTAGACCTTTACTATTGTATTTCTCTGTTCTCCCTACATCAATGGGGGCGATGCTTGCTCAACACGAGGAAAACAGCAGGAAGAAGAGGGCAATTTCCTACTTAAGTAAGAAGTTCAATGAATGTGAAGGTCAGTACATTTCAATTGAAAAGACATGTTGTGCTCTTGTTTGGACCGCTAAGAGGCTTCATTAGTATATGGCTTACTATACTGTCTTGTTGGTTTCCAGAATTAACCCGTTAAAGTATGTCTTTAAAAAACCTCACTTATCAGGAAGAGATAGCAAGTGGCAGGCCATATTGTCAGGGTATGATATCAAGTACATTATGGCCAAGGCGATAAAAGGGAGTGTCATCGTAGATCATTTGGTAGATAACCTGGTAAGAGAACATCATTTGGTATATTATGAATTCCCAGACGAGGACATCCTAAATGCTGAAGAGTCCAACAAAGAGGGAAATTGGAGAATGTATGTTGATGGAGCAGCAAATATACATGGAAATGGCCTTGGAGCTGTTATCATTTCTCTAGAAGGAAAGCAGTTCCCGGTCACCATAAAGCTGGATTTTGATAGTACAAACAATATCACCGAATACGAAGCCTACGTTAATGGGCTGCAAGAAGCGTTAGCCATGAACATAAAGAAGCTATAGGCATTTGGTGATTATGTTCTCATTATCTACCAAGTTAAGGGAGAATGGTAAACACGGGATGCAAAATTCGCACCATATCAAAAATATTTGTCTGAATTGATCAAAGAGTTCGAAGAAATCTCCTTCACGCATATGACCAGGGATAAGAATCAATTTGCCAATGCACTAGCAACGTTGGCTGTTATGATCAAGTTAGACCGAAGAAGTAAAGTTCTGCCCATTAATATCAGGTCCAGCGATCCAGCATATTGCCTCGATATTGAATAAAGCGAGAAACAGCCATGGTACATAGATATCAAATGTTATATTTAGACTCAACGATATCCTGAGGGTATAAATGAGATTGATAAGGAAACCATTAGGTAGTTGGCTGCCAATTATCTTCTTAGCGAAGAAGTCCTATATAAAAGAGGATACGACAGAATGTTACTCCGTTGTGTGGACAATAGAGAAGCACAAACAATCATGGCAGAAATACATGAAGGTACCTGTGCGACTCATGCTAATGGGCACAGGATGACCCCGTCATATTTTGAGATGTGGTTACTATTGGACCACTATGGAGAAAGATTGCATCGATTATTGTCGAAAATGCCACAAGTGTCAAGTTTATGCAAATCGAATTAATGCTCCACCATTTTCGGGCATAACTTGACGGCCTCGTGGTCGTTCTCTATGTGGGGCCTAGATGTGATTGGACCCATCAATCCTAAAGCATCCAACGGACATTGTTTTATTTTAGTAGCTATCAACTATTTCACTAAATGGGTCGAGGCGGCATCATATGTCACCATCACTTAGAAAGTGTTTATGAAATTTATCAAGCTCAATATCATACGTTGGTATAAAGTACTAGAGAGAATAATCACTAACAATGCACCTAATCTAAATGGCTATGTAAGCAATTCAAAATCAAGCACCACAACTCAGCGTTGTACATACCGCAAATGAACAGGGCAGTAGAAACGGCCAATAAGAACCTCAAGAAAATATTGGAGGAAATGTTGGTCAACTATAAGGATTGGCATGAAAAGTTGCCATACGTACTCTACACATACCGTACTTGCATGAGATCATCAACTAGGAAAACACTGTATTCAATGGTATACGACATGGAAGCAATAACTCATATTGAAGTAAAAGTTCCATCTTTAAGGGTACTTATGGAAGCACAACTTTAAGAAGCCAAGTGGGCTGAAACTCGATATGAGTAGTTAAATTTAATTGAAGAAAAATGATTGTCTGCCATATGCCATGGACAATTATACCAAAAAAGGATGGCCCGAGCTTTCAACAAAAAAGTACGGCCACGAGAATTCCAAACCGGGATTTAGTACTTCAGAAAATACTCCCTAATCAGGAAGATGCCAGGGGAAAGTTGTCTCCTACGTATGAAGGGCCGTATATCATCAAGTAAGCTTTTTCAGGTAGGCCAATCAATTCTGATGTAGTTAAATGCTATTATGCCTGAAAGAACCAAAAAAAAAAAAGAAGAATCTCGCTAGGTTGAAAACCTGAGAGGGCAGCCTAGGTAAAAGTTAGGCAAAAAAAAAAAAAAAACTAAGTCGAAAACCTGAAAAGGCGGCTTAAGTGGTAGATGTGATGAAAACCCATGAATCAAAATTGGGGCAATTAGGTATTCATCAAAACTGGGGCAACTTTGAAGAGTGTTCGTCGACATTGGCACCACTTCCTTCAAAGAAATCAAAAAACACATATCGGTTTCAATTTGAGAATCGAGAGTTTATGGACATTAAGGAGTCTAGTTGAGACAAAATTCCTTTGTCTTCATTTTCTCATTCATATAAAAGCTCTAGGAGATTCAATACTTACAATTACATTCTGTTTAAATACTTCCTTTTTTTTGTTTTGATGTTTGGTCATCAATGACAGAAGAATTTACATTCAGGACATTTTTTATTGACACGCTTTGTGCAAATAAAAGAAGTTATGTTCATTTAATTGACTTCTATCTTAATCACCTCTTTCTTAGGATAATATTTGAATTTAAATACTTAAACTGCATATTACTCTAGCGTACTTTGATGTGATCGGTTGCGCCCCACAATAATAGTGGGGACCCATTGGCTTGGTTTAGTTTAACCCTAAGACCTTATCCAAATAAACAGATTCTAAGTATGAAATACTAATGCCCAGGCATCGAGAATAAATGCTTCTGCCTGGCTTGACGAAATTCCATAGAAGTATAAGAGAATGACAGAAAGGGAACATGCTTAGCAGGCCTTTCTTGGGATTATAGTGCATGTTTTGGAAATTTTACTTCAACGAGAAGACTTCATTCCATACTATCCTTATTGCATTAGCATCAGTTTGTTAGGCATCTTTTGACTTAAGTGTGGCATAGGCAACTCACCTTTGCACCTTACCATTATTTTTGGATGATACTTAGTTTCTCTATTACCAGGTTTAGGACTGGCAATTCCTTTCAATCTATTATGTACATCAATCCTTCTGTACCAATTTCTTTCAATTTATTGTGTACATCGATCCTTCTGTACCAATTCCTTTCAATTTATTGTGTACATCGATCCCTCTGTACCAATTTATTGTGTACATCAATCCCTCTGTACCAATTTATTATGTACATCGATCCTTATGTACTAATTTATTGTGTACATCGATCCTTCTGTACCATTTTCTTCCAATTAATTGTGTACATTGATCCTTCTATACCAATTTCTTTTAATTTATTATGTACATCGATCCTTCTGTACTAGGTCCTTTCAATTTATTATGTACATCGATCCCTCTGTACCAATTTATTGTGTACATCAGTCCTTCTGTGCCAATTCCTTTCAATTTGTTGTGTTCATCGATCCCTCTATACCAATTTATTGTGTACATCAATCCTTCTCTACCGTTTCCTTTCAATTTATTGTGTACATCGAACCTTCTGTACTAATTCCTTTCAATTTTATTGTGTGCATCGATCTTTCTATACCAGTTCCTTTTAATTTATTGTGTACATCGATTCCTCTATACCAATTTATTGTGTACATCAATCCTTCTGTACCATTTCCTTCCAATTTATTGTGTACATCGATCCCTTTATACCAATTTATTGTGTACATCGATTCCTCTATACCAATTTATTGTGTACATCAATCCTTCTGTACCGATTCCTTTCAATTTATTATGTACATCGATCCCTCTATACCAATTTATTGTGTACATCAATTTTTCCTTTCAATTTATTGAGTACATCGAACCTTCTATACCAATTCCTTTCAATTTATTGTGTACATCGATCTTTCTGTACCAGTTCCTTTCAATTTATTGTGTATAGTGATTCCTCTGTACCAATTTATTGTGTACATTGATCCTTTTGTACCGTTTCCTTCCAATTTATTATGTACATCAATCCTTCTGTACCAA
>JASKGM010080643.1:0-14704 GCA_034509205.1 Ceratonia siliqua | reverse complement strand
TTCCATGTTCATCAAGTTTATTTTTAAACACCCATTTTGTTCCAATAATAGTATGACCAGTAGGTTTTGGAACAAGAAGCCATACCTCATTTTTTTCAAATTGATTTAACTCCTCTTGCATAGCTAGGATCCATCCTTCATTTTTTAAAGCTTCTTCAAATCCTTTAGGTTCAATTTGGGATATGAATGCTAGATTGTTGACATGCTTGTAGGATGATCTTGTTCTTAATCCTTCGTTTGGGTTTACTATAATGAAGTCCATAGGATAGTTTACATCATTTCTCCACTCTCTAGGAGTCTTTAAGTTGATCCCAGCAGGTACAATTTCCTCTTCTTCTGGATAGTTAGTATCTTTCTGTGTTGGTTGTTCATTTTCTCTTATATCAATTGACACATTATTTCTGAGACTTTTTATAGTCTCATTTCTGTCCAGAATATCCTCATCTGCATCAATGCCTAAATTTCTTTTCAAAAGAGGGTTAGACTCATCAAATATTACATGCATAGAGTCGTCTATCACAAGAGTCTTCTTATTGTATACCCTATATGCCTTGCTATTAGTAGAATATCCAAGAAAAATTCCCTCATCAGCTCTAACATCAAATTTTCCAATGTTACTTTTGCCATTATTATGAATAAAGCATTTGCATCCAAAAACGTGAAAGTATCCCACATTGGGCTTTCTTCCCTTTAAGAGTTCATAAGGAGTTTTTCTGAGTATTGGTCTAATAAGACATCTATTTAAAACATAGCATGCTGTATTTATAGCTTCAGCCCAAAAGTACTTAGGTAAAGAGTTTTCACAGAGCATAGTCCTAGCCATGTCAACTAAAGTCCTGTTTTTTCTTTCTACCACACCATTCTGTTATGGTGTTCTAGGACAAGAAAAATTATGTGAAACACTATGGCTATTGTAAAGATTTTCAAATTCTTTATTCTGGAATTCTCTACCATGGTCACTTTGGATTTTCAAAATATTTAATGCATACTCTTTTTGAATCTTTTTGAAAAATATCTCAAAGACTTTATATGCTTCGTCCTTATGAGAGATAAATAACACCCAAGTGAATCTAGAGAAATCATCTACAATAACAAATCCATATTTCTTACCACCAAGGCTGTGAGTTTGTGTTAGTCCAAAAAGATCCATATGGAGAAGTTTAAGAGGCTTAGATGAAGAAACAATGTTTCTAGCTTTGAAAGAGGATTTGGTTTGCTTTCCCATTTGACATGCATCACATATATGATCTTTTTCAAAATCAATTTTGGGAAGACCCATAACTAAATCAAGTTTAGAGATCCTAGATATGAGATGCATGCTGGCATGTCCAAGTATTTTGTGCCAAAGCCATGAATCATCTTGAATAGAAGAAAATCATTTAAATTCTTTTGAACCAATATTTTCAAGGTCAAGCACATACACATTTTCATTTCGATGACAAACAAGAATAACACAATTATTTGAAATGTTATGCACAATGCAAAGCTTTGATTCAAATTCAACTCTATGGCTATGATCACATAATTGGCTAATACTAATGAGGTTATGCTTAAGATTTTCAACCAATGCAACATGATTGATGCAGCATGTGTCATGTAACTTAATTTTACCAGTGCCAATAATCCTTCCTTTACCATTTTTACCAAATGTGACAAAGCCACCATCCTTCTTTTGAAAGTTGATAGATTTTATGGAGTCTCCTGTCATGTGCCGAGAACATCCAATGTCCAAGTACCAATGTGAGTTGTTTGACTTGGACTTTAGGCACACCTATAATCACAATCAAGTAGATTTAGGTACCCAATCTTTCATGGGTTCTTTGGAGTTATTAGTTGGTGCATTTTTGGGCACCCATGACAAATTGCAGTTATAGCATGATGAGCTTTTATGCCTAGTAGTATGACAAAATTTATAGTTCTTAATGACTGACTTTTCCCTTTTCATTTTGATGAGGGAACTACATGGGTTCTTTGGAGTTATTAGTTAGTGCATTTTTGGGCACCCATGACAAATTGCAGTTATAGCATGATGAGCTTTTATGCCTAGTAGTATGACAAAATTTATAGTTCTTAATGACTGACTTTTCCCTTTTCATTTTGATGAGGGAACTACATGAAGATCTAGAGTTATCATCTATTTCTTTGCTCTCAAGTTTCCTTTTGTATTTTAACATCTCAATTTCCTCCAGTAGATTCTTTACAATATGATTTTCATATTTGTCTATTTCTCCTTTTAAGAAAGCAAATTTTTGTGAGAGAGATATATTATCTTCTAGCAGATTTTTAAACTTAATTTCAAGATTTTCCTTTTCATTTGCTAATTTAGTATAAGCAGAAATCAAAGAATCAATATTAATTGATAGATCATATACTTGAGTTTTAAGATGCTCATAAGAAGGAGTTTCATATAAGGAACTAGTTACCTCATTGCAGTCATCTTCAAGAGCCATTAAACAATGGTCCTCTTCTTCGTCATTTTGCTCCTCCTCATCACAATCTTCATCACTCTAAGTAGTCATCATAGCCTTCTTCTTCTGACTTCTTTTTCCAGTATTTTTCTTGAGATTGGGACATTCTGAACGAACATGTCCAGGTTTACCACATTCATAACAAGTCACATTACTTTTGCTGCTCTCTCCTTTTGGTTTTCTTGGAGCAAACTTCTTTGTCTGACGTGGCTGCCAGTATTTTGCAACCTTTTTACTAAACAATGTCTAGTCCTCCATTGAACCTTCTAAAAAATATATCTCTTCTTCTTCAGTTTCATTATGTCTTTCACTAGTTTTTAGTGCAAGTGATTTTACAGCATTGATTTCATTCTTTCCATATCTCTGTAGGTGGGTCTTGTTGTATTCAATAAGAATTCCACGAAACTCATCATAATTCAGGGAGTTGAGATCACTACTTTCAATAGTATCCACTTTTGATTGCCGGGGCTTAGGTAGACTACGCAAGATTTTTCTGACTTGATCACCATCTGAGTATGGTCTACCAAGAGCTTTTAGTTCACCAGCAATTTTAGAGAACTTATTAAACATATCTTCAATAGATTCATCATCCTTCATCATGAATAGTTCATACTAATGTACCAGTAAGTTGATTCTAGTTTCCTTTACCTTGCTTATACCTTCATGAGTAACCTCAAGCTTATCCCACATTTGTTTTGCATTATCACAACTTGATATTTTTTCATATTCTGCACTGCTTACAACACAGAACAGTATATTGATTGCACGTGCATTGACTTGAACCATTTTGATATCATCCTCAGTCCACTCATTTCTTGGTTTGTCAACTTCCTTGCCATTTTCTGTCTTCTTTGGGACAGAAGGCCCATTTTGTATCACTTCCCAGGCATCAAAATCATTTGACTCAATGAAGATCTTCATTTAGGCTTTCCAATGAGTGAAGTGTTTCCCATTGAAATATGGTGGACGATGGGTAGAGTGTCATTCAGATAAGTATGAACCCTCAATCTGGAACTGAGACATTTTCCTCAAAAACATATCTTTACTCAGGCGGTTAAGCACTTAATAATGAGACCTGCTCTGATACCAACTGAAAGTTAAGAAAATCAAGAGGGGGTGAATTGATATTTTCAAAAATTTCATTCAAGTAAACATTAGTTTGATAGTCTCAAGCTAAATATGTAAATGAGGCACAGAGGTAAAATGACAAAATAGTTTTAGTCAGCTGAAGGTTTTTAATTGCCCGAAAATACTTTTAAGTACCTGAAAATGTTTTCAAGACTTAGGTGCCTAAAACTTATTTTAGTCATCTGAAAATTGTTTTAGTGACCTGTTGGAAGTTTTTCAGATTTAACTAAGTTTCAAAAAACATAACCAATCAGAGAGAAAATGAAGGAAAAATAACACGAGATTTATACTGGTTCAATCCACATTGTGTGAATCTACATCCAATCCCTTTGACTCCCAAGGGATTTTTCCACTAATCTCAAATTAGATTACAACCTAGTTTTCCCTGATCACTAGCAACAGGTGGTTTTCCCTACTCACCACAAATAAGTTGGTTTTACAAAATGCTCACCAACAACGTATACAGTAGTTATACCCAAACCACAAAATACAACTTTTAAAAGAAAGGGAGATGATCTTATACTCTCTAGGAAGAGCAAATACATCCAGATAGGCACACTCTGATTTTTCCAAGAAAAATATCTCTCTAAATAATGAAAGAAAAATTAGATGAAAGAAGCACATTTTGATTCCAGCAGCTCACTCTTAGAAGATTTAGAAATGAAGCACAATGAGAGGGAAGAGAGCTTTACTGTACTAATTTCACTTTTGGTTCTTCAATGCTTCATCCATCCTTCAGCTCTTCTATTTAACCGCGTTTTCTTCTTCTAGCCGTTGGAAGGTACATCTTCTTTTTTCAGATATTGTGTGATTTGCACAAGTAGCTGTAGTAGACTTCTGGACTTGATATTGTGAATCCTTTTGCAAGCAAATGAAATCTTCTCATATTCATGTAGCTTCTTCATCTTGCTTCTGTAAGAAAATTAAGCTCCAGCCAAAAACATTATGAGGCTGCATCTTTGTTCCATGAAGAAGTAAGCTTTAGTTTGAATCATCTTTGTGCTTTTTCAAGATAGATGAGGTGTCCTATTGTGAGTGGCTCTTAAGAAAGGTTGAGGTGACATAAGAGAGTGTTTTTGTCTTCTTGTACATTAATGCCTTTCACCTTTTTGTCATAGCATTAAATGCTTATCTTATATTTTACTCCATTGAATTTGTCAACCATAAAAGGCTTCCACTTGACCATATCTTTTTAGTCTTGCAACATTTTTGCTCCAGAATACTTCATATTGGCAATATGCAAAGTGGGCTCCTTTAACTTTTCACTTTGACTTCAACTTCTTCCTTGAGTCCAGCATGGCAATTGCATATCTTAGTGTGGTAATTTTGCATGTATTCATCTGAATGTTCCAGCGTGGTATTTGCAATTAATTATTTATATGAAAATTCCATGAGAATTAAATAAGTGCAATATACTCCATAATTTTTCTTTAAATAAATTACACTTTAATATAAAATCTCATTTTATATTTTTGCTATTTGTGAGTCATCAATAAAAAATAATTTTGTAATATAAGGAGTGTGAAACCTTAGAGCTAACAAGCAACAGCTCTGGCTAAGCTCAAAGTTGCGCCTATGGATATGCTTATCACGCCGTTTTTTTATTATATCTTTGTAAAATCTGGCACTCTCATAGACTTCTTGTCTGAATTCCTCCATTTGATTAAGCTGTAAAAGTCTTTTAGCACTTGCAGCTTTCAAATCAAAATTTAATCATTTCATAGCCCAACAAGCTCTATGTTCAAGTTCAACAGGTAAATGACAAGCTTTGCTAAATACAAGCTTATATGGGGACATCCCTATAGGGGTTTTGAAAGCAATCCTATAGGCCCATGAAGGATCATCTAATTTCTTAGCGGAATCTTTTCTAGAAAAAAGAAATTGTATTTTCAAGGATTCATTTCAACTCCTTGTTTGAGATTTCCACTTGACCACTTGTCTCGGATGATAGGATGTTGCAACTTAATGTGTGATGCCATATTTAGAGAGGAGCGCTTCAAATTGTTTATTGCGTAAGTGCTTCCCTCCATCAATGATGATTTTCCTCGGCGTCCTAAACCTTGTAAAAATATTATTTTTTTAAGAAATCCAAAACTACCCTGAAATTTTTAGTGGGGATAGTTATAGCTTCAACCAACTTGGATACATAATCCACAACAACCAAGATATATTGGTTGATTTAGGGAAGAACCTATAAAATCAATGCCCCAAACATCAAATAAATCAATATATAAAATATTATTAAAAGGCATATCTTGTTGTCTACCTATATTACCAGTTATTTGACATCTGTCACATGCTGCAACAAAAGTAAATGCATCCTTAAATAAGGGAGGCTAGAAAAAGCTTGATTCCAGCACCTCAGTCGCTGTCTTTATAACCCCAGAATGCCCTCTAGCTTCCTTTGAGTGACAATGCACAATAATAGATGTTTATTCCTCCTCTGGGACACGTATTCTAATTACTCTATCATAGCATTGTTTATATAGGAAAGGTTATTCACATATGTAGTACATGGCGTCTTTTATGAGTTTCTTTATCTACTCTTGCAACAACTCTTAATGGATTTGGTTGCATGCCAGGTAGTTCACAATATATGCAAACCAAGGAACATTAGTAATAGTAATAAAGTATAAAAATTCATCAAGAAATACCTCCATATTGTCCCTTGCGCCATCTCCCTGCTTGTTTGCCTTATCTCCCTGTTCAAGTCTTGAAAGATGATCAGTCACTAGATTTTTTTTTTCCTTTCTTATCTTTAATCTAGATAAAATTCTTGTAGGTATAGGATCCATTTGATCAGTCTTGGTTTTACACCTTTCTTGGCTAGGAGATATTTTAAGGCTGACTAATCAGTGTAGACAATTACCCAAGCACCTATAAGATATTGCCTGAATTTATCAGTGGCAAAAACTACAGCTAGCAATTCCTTTTCAATGGTTACATAATTTTACTGTGCATCAGTTAAAGTCTTGCTGGCATAAGTTATCATATGTAAAATTCCCTTTTTCTTCTGTCCCAGTACTTTACCAATGACAAAGTCACAAGCATCACACATTAGTTCAAAGAAAAAGTCCTAGTCAGCTATAATTATGATTGATTCAATTGTCAATTTCACTTGTAATGTTTCAAAATCTTGTAGACATTCAGAGGAAAATTTGAAAGGCACATCTTTATTTAATAAATTATATAAAGGCTTAATTGTTTTATAAAAGTCCTTTATGAATGTTTTGTAGAATCTAGCATATCCTAGAAAATTTCTCACTCCTTTAACATTTGTAGGTAGCAGTAATTTGGTAATTACTTTCAACTTGGCTTTGTCAACTTTAACACCATGCAGGAAACTTTTTTTACCCAAAACTATACTTTTAGTTTCCATAAAATGGAATTTTTCCCAATTTAATACAAGGTTAGTTTCTTCAAAATTTCCACAAAATTTTCAAAAAAATCAGAGAATATAGACATCATGCCTCTTTGCAAAGTTACTGGTGCTTTATATAAACCAAAAGGCATTCTCCTATATACAAACATCCCATGTGCACAAATAAAAGTTGTTTTCTCTTTATCTTCAAGGGCAATTGGTATTTGATTATACCTAGAGTTAGAAAAAGCAATTGAATGCATGCCCTGCTAATCTTTCTAACATTTGATTAATAAAGAGTAAGGGAAAGTGATATTTCCTTGTTGCTTCATTTAGCTTCCTATAGTTTATGCACATGTGCCACCCTATTACTGTTCAAGTAGAAATTAATTCATTATTTTTATTATTAATTACTGTCATTCCTCTGCTTTTAGGTACTACTTGTATAGGACTTACCCAAGAATTGTCAGAGATAGGATAGATAATACTTGCATCAAGTAACTTAGTTACCTAAGATCTTATACTTCTTGTAGGGTGGGGTTCAAACACCTCTGTTGTTGTACCTTAGGCTTGAATTTCTCTTCCATTAAAATCTTATACATGCAGTTTGTTGTTCTAATTCCTTTGATATCAAAAATTCTTCACCCTATAACTTTCTTGTGTTTTCCCTTCCAAAGAAGTTAGTGAATTAGAATTTATAACCAAAAAAGACTTAGAATCACCAAGAAAAGCATATTTCTAGCTTTTTTACTACTTTTTTAATGCCACCCTGCAGGACTTGTAGGGTGGGTTGCGTTAAGCACCCCTTGGTGCACTAGGCTCTCTATTTCTTCAATTCTTGTCTCTTTTTCAATTTAAAATGGATATAGAGCCTCTAGATATCTAGTGCATTCACCTATCAACTATTCTTCATCCTTATATTTTGATTTTATCAGGCAGGCTTCTAAAGGTAATTTGGGATATTCTTTTTTAAAGGTTTCAGATACTACCTTATCAATTGCATTTAGCTGAAAATAAGATTCATATTAGCATGGTGTTTTATTAAAAAAGTTAAATATAACTTGCTCATTATTAATTCTTAAAATCAACCTCCCTTGTTGAAAATCTATTAGAGTTCTCCCTATTGCCCAAAATTAAAGGCGTGTCTTTATCTTCCTCTATGTCAAGTACTATAAAGTTTGTAAGGAAGATAAACTTATCTACTTTTAACAAAGAGATCTTCTATAATTCCTCCGGGGTACTTTATTGAGCTGTCAGCTAGTTGTAGGCAAACTATGGTTGGTTGAACTTCTCCAAGTCCCAGTTTCTTGAAAATAGATAAAGACATCAAGTTAATGCTAGCCCCTAAATCATATAAAGATTTTTCAAAGAAATAATTTCCAATAGTAAAATGAATACAAAAACTCCCTAAATCTTTTAATTTAAGTGGCAACTTCTTTTGTAGCATAGCACTGCATTCCTCAGTCAGCTTCAAAATTTCAAATTCCTCAAATTTCTTTTTATTTGGCAAAATTTCCTTCATGAACTTAACGTAACTTGACATCTATGCTAAAGCATCTCCAAAAGGCATGTTAATGTTCAATTTCTTGAAAACATCTAGGAATTTTGTAAATTGTTTATGAATTCTTTTTCCTAAATCTCTGAGGATAAGGAATAGGAAGAATATAAGGTTTGCTAGAATTTTCCTTACTAATGGAGTCAAGAACCCTGACATTTTTTGATGATTTTTTCTCCTTTTAGCTAGCTTTTGGTTAAAGGAAGTTTTTAGATGCTTCCCTAAGTTTACGTAAGCTCCCTATTGAATAGGGATCTCTCTATTGCTTTTTGTGTAGCTCCTTAATTCATCATCTAATGTATCCTGGGAACTAAATAGGCTTACTTGAAGCTCTCTTCCTGACCTCAGGGTGACTTCTTTGACTCATTCTCTTGGATTTATCTCTATATTGCTTGCCAAAGTACCCTGTGGTTTGTCTGACACTCTACTAGCCATACTTGATTGGCTAATTGTTCCATGTCATTGAAAGTTTGTCTTACTTGATACTCTAGGTTCCTTACTGATTCTACCTGATTCTGGAGGATGGTCTTTGTTTCTATAATTAATTAGGATAAAAGCTCTTCCAGGTTAGGCTTCTTTTAGGTGGGTTTTGTTGTCTCCATGTATTATGATTCTTTCTGTTGACAATGATGCCTATTCACCTATTTCCTAAAAACTTCAAGTCAGTGATATCCATAAACAACTCCAAAAGCATCACGTGCATAAAAATCAATCAAGCAATAAATTGCTACAGTTGTAAAGTAAGAGATATTTGTAAAATAAATCACCATTAGAAAAGTCTAGAGCACAAGAAACTGACTTGGTAAAGTCGGTAAATGAAAGCTATAAAAATCCATTCCCTTCCCTTGCGTAAGTAAGAAAAAAAATGGAGTATAAAAAGCTTCAAGTCTTGTACAAGTTCTCTTCCTATAATTAAACTATTCAACTATTATTTTGTCTTATTGTTCTGACACTTCTTTCAACTATTTTCTATCATATTCAAACTACCACCAACTATTCACAATTTCCTATTATTCACCAAAAGCTAATTTTAAAATCTAATAGTGGTATCAAAGTCATGTTCTGTCATATACTGTGCGTGACATTTATAGTCCCTCCTCAACTATAACCCTTAACCATATTCCAAGAATTTAACCTATGGCTACATCTACTACCAGTTTCTCTTCTATTCCTCTTCCAGTTTTTACTGGCGAAAATTATGATCTTTGGAGCCTAAAATTAAAGACATATTTTAACTTATAGAAATTGTGGGATATTGTCAAAAATGGATTTGTTAGTCCAATAAATACCTCCACTTTGTTCAAGGAGGAGCATAAAAAATTAGAAGAAAATCAGCAAAAAGATTCTCAAGCTTTGCATGTCATCCAATAGGCAGTGAGTGATATCATCCTCAGGAGGATTTCTAATGCTGATTCTGCAAAGAAGGCGTGGGATATTTTGGAGGAGGAGTTTCGTGGTACTGAAAAGGCACGCTCCATCAAACTACAATATTTAAGAAGAGAATTTGAAATTTTAAAATGAAAGAATTTGAGACCATAGGTGAATACTATGCCAGAATAAAAGATATAGTTAATCAAATGAGATTATATGAAGAAAACATGATTGATGAGAGAGTAGTAGAAAAAATACTTATTACTTTGACAAAAAATTATGATCCCATAGTTATAGCTATTGAACAAGCAAAAGATATAGAATCCTTGTTAGTAACTGAACTAGTGGGATCATTGGAAACTCATGAAAAGAAATTAAAGATGCGCAATGAAGAAACAGTTGAAAGCGCATTCCAAACAAAAATGAATCTTAAGGATCAAAACTCTAAGAGTAAGGGAAGAAGATTTAATTAAGATTCAAGAAGAGGATAAGCTTCCAAAGATGGAGAAAATAAAAAAGGAGCAGAGAAATCATCCAATAGCAGAGACAAAAATTCTTCATGCAGAATTTGCAAAAGGAAAAGTCATCAAGAAAAAGATTGCTGGTTCCGAGGCAAGCTACAGTGTACTAAATGTAAAAAATTTGGACACGTGGAAAAAGATTGTCACACCAAAAATACTCATCAAGCCAACTACATGGAGGAAAGAGAGAATGATGAGTATCTACTTTTCAAAAGCAACAGCTCATCTAAGAAGGCATAAGACACGTGGTTTATAGACAGTGGTTACAACAATCATATGACACTGTACAGAGACATTTTCTCTAAACTAGATACAACTTTTCAATCAAAAGTCAGATTAAGCAATGATCAATTACTGGAGGTACAAGGCAAAGGAACTAAAGGTTAGATGATGTAACGTGGCTATACATTATACTTTGAAGGAGACGCATGTACTATATATGACAAAGATCTTCTCATAGCCAAAGTCAGAATGAGAAACTGCAGAGACTTTCCTATTCACTAGAGATATGAATCATCCATGAAGACTTAACTTAATGATTCACTACTATGGCAATAAAGATTTGGACACTTCAACTACCATGGTCTCAGTATTCTACATTAGAAAAATATAATGAGAGATCTTTCAAACATTAAAAAGGATGGAGCTGTATGCGAAGGATGTATGCTTGGAAAACAGCACCAGCAACCATTCTCATATGAACAAACATTGAGAGCCAAAGAAGCTCTGGAGCTCATCCATACAGATATCTGCAGGCCCATGAAAACTCAATCACTCAACCAGAACAGGTATTTCATACTTTTTATTTATGATTATACTAGAATGACTTGGGTTTATGAGAGAAAAATCAAAAGTTTTCAAGATCTTTAAGAAATTTAAGCAATTAGTAGAAAAACAAAGTGGCCATCAAATTAAAATACTACAAAGTGATCGTGGCAAAGAATACACTTCTAATGAGTTTGAAAAATTCTGCGAAGAAGAAGGAGTTCAATATCAACAAATGATTGGTTATGCACCTAAGCAAAATGGAGTTTCAGAAAGGAAGAATCAGACTATACTGGAGATGGCAAGATCAATGCTGAAAGAAAAAGGACTACCCAACACATTCTAGGCAAAAGCGATATATACTGCTGTATATTTGTTGAACAGGTGTCCAACAAGAGCAGAAAAAGATAAAACACCTATGGAAGCCTAGAGTGAAAGGAAGCCATTTGCTAAACATCTTAAAGTATTCAGTTGTATCTGCTACATTCGCATTCCATATCTTGATGAAAAAAATGAAAACAGAATTTTCCTGGGCTACAGCACTGAATCAAAAGGCTTCAGAGTATATAATCTGAAGACAAAGAAACTCACGATCAGCCGAGACGTAGAATTTGATGAGAACGTAGCATGAAATTGGGAAGAAGAAAAGATTGAAAAGAAAAATATATACATAGAGCATCCAACTACAACTACTCATGAAGATAATGATCGGGATAACACAAGCACTTCATCTTCACTTGCTAGTCCAAGAACATCTCCAACTCAAGAAGTTTCCTCATCAAAATCTGCATTAAGAAAAGTACGAGCACTAAGAGATATTTATGAAAGTTGCAAATATATAACTATGGAGTCAGAAAGCTTTGAACCTGTGGCAAAACAAGACATGTAGGTGGCAGCTATGAAAGAAGAAATAAAAATGATCAAAAAAAATGACACATGGGAATTGGTGGAAAGACCAAAAGAGAAAGAAATAGTTAGTGTTAAATGGGTTTACAAGACAAAGCTGAATATAGACGGATCAATACAAACGCACAAAGCAAGATTAGTAGCAAAAAGATATCCATAAATACATGGGGTCGACTATATTGAGACATTTGCACCAGTGGCTCGACATGACACAATAAGGACTCCAATCACGTTAACGGCACAAAAGACGTGGAAGATTTATCAATTAGAAGTCAAATCAGCATTTTTAAATGGATTTCTTGAAGAAAAATCTATGTGGAACAACCACAAGGGTTCGTGATGAAAGGAGAAGAAGACAAAGTGTTAAAGTTGAAGAAATCTCTCTACGAATTAAAACAAGCTCCACGAGCCTTGTATAGCAGAATTGACAAATATTTCACGAGTCAAGGATTAAGGAGGAGCAAAAGCGAGTCAACTCTCTATACAAAGATCCAAGGTAATAACAATACTCTTATAATTTCTTTGGTGACCCCTATTCTACTCCAAGAGTATTCATACTCTTAGAGGTTTTTGTTTTTAATTTTTATAATTTTTTGTTTTTAATTTTTATTTTAAGAAATAAATTAAAAGAATTTTAAAAATTTTCATAATACAATAATTCAAAAATAATTTAAAAAACAAAATAAGAAAACAAAAAAAAGTCAAAAAAATCTTTTGATTTTTTTGATTTTTTTATATTCTTTTAACTTATTTTTTAAAATTAAAATTATAAAAAATTTAAATTTAAATAAATAAAATTATAAAACCTACTCATGAGTAGGTTAGAAAACCCCAATTTCTTTATATGTAGATGATCTCATTTTTACAGGAAACAATGAAAACATGATCAAAGAATTCAAAAAAGATATTATGAAGATGTTCGAAATGATAGATCTGGGTCTTCTACACTACTTCCTTGGCTGTGAAGTAATCGAAGATGATGATGGAATCTTCATTTCACAAAAGAAATACACATATAATTTGCTGAAAAAATTTAAGATGGACAAATGCAAGATAGTTGCTACTCCTCTAGTAAATAATGAGAAGTTTCAAAAGGAAGATGGATCTAAAAAAGCAGACACATCTCAGTATAGAAGTCTCATTGAAGTTTACTATATCTTACTACAACAAGACCAGATATTTTGTTCACAACTAGTCTTCTCTCAAGATTCATGCAGAATCCAAGCCAAAAACATTATGGAGAAGCAAAGAGAATTTTAAGATATCTACAAGGAACAAAAGATTTTGGAATTCTATATAACTCCGTTGAAGATCCAAGACTACTTGGCTACACAGATAGTGACTAGGCATGATCAATTGATGACATGAAGAGTACTTCAGGATACACATTCACTCTTGGATCAGGAGTATTTTCTTGGTCTTCAAAGAAGCAAGAAACTATTGCTCAGTCATCTGCTGAAGCAGAATATATTGCGGCAGCAAGTTCTACTAGCCAAGCAATTTGGTTAAAGAAAATATTTGAAGACATTAGAGAACTGTCACAACATGACGGCCGGTGAAAAGGCATCGTTTTATGACTTTGGGGCACATAAGGGAAAACGTAGAGAAAATGGGAGTCACCACCAATTAATTAGAAGGATAATTGAGATCCTTAAAAAAGAAAGGAAAACTGGCCCTTGGAACTAGAGGAAGGATTCGGGAGTTTAATTACATGTAGGGAAGGTGTTAAGCACCCTACAACGTCCATCCCTAAGGATAGTTACCCTAAATTGTTTGTGCTTTAAGAATTTTAATTTATCTAAATTACCCCTTTTTATTAATAAAAATAATGGAGAAAGATAGAAATATAAATAACTAGACCTGCCTTACCAAGTAAGTGCCTACGTACCCCGAAAGAAATCAAGATCAACGTAGTTCGAAATAGTTTGATAAATAGATTAGGTGAGATGTATGATCTCAGACCTGAGGATATTAAGACATTAGGGGAATATGAAATTTCACTTAAAGCCTGGAAAACGAATTAGGACATTGGGAAGAATATACTTTCACTAAATGCCTGACAGAATTAAGACTTTGGGAAAATAAAATTTCAATGAAAGTCTATGGAAAACAGAACCTTGGAGAAGATAATCTTCTACTGAAAGTCCTTTAAATGTTGAGTTTACAGGAGAGATCGATGTTTATATGAGTAATGGAGTGGAAAGTGAAAAAAAATATGTGAAAGAAAAATGTAGTTTTAGAAAGTTTTGGGGCTAAAATGTAATTCTTAAAAGTATGGGGTCAAATTATAATTCTTAAAAGTGCAAGGGTCAAAAATGCAATTACTAAAAGATTAGGGGTTGAAATGAGATTATTAAAGAGTGTAAGAGTCAAACCGCAATTTTAGGATGCTAATTTCTGAGAGTGTTTTATTTCTAAATTGGAGGTTATTCACAAGAATATATTTTGAAACTCCTTGTTTAAGCTATTAAAACCATGCAAGAGGAATTGGGCTTTGAACCCCGTTGAAAATACTTAAATGGCTATTTTATCCAATTAACATAGAAATGGGCCTTGAACCCATCCCCTTTTGAAAATGATCCCATTGGGTCCTTGCATCTCTCAAAGTTAATTTGAATGGGCCTTAGGA
>JASKGM010080632.1:0-14705 GCA_034509205.1 Ceratonia siliqua | reverse complement strand
CTCCAAATGAACACACTAGTCCCATCCATCTTTTAATTTGATTGGTTATTTTAAGCACTAATAGTTTCACATTTTATCTATGTTTATATGATTTCAAATGATTTTTGAAGAACTTGTTTTGCTTAACGATATAGTAAGGAAAGATCGAGATGGTTGAACTTGTGATTATTTTAGAGTTGTTAGTTTCAAAAGAAAATGAAAGATAAATTCCAATTATTTGGTATGTTAATGTCTAGAGGTGGAGAATGATTCCTTAACCATGTTTCTCATCCTATTCCAAAGTTTCAATTTCTGATTTTGTAATTTATAATTTTTTATTCTTATTTATTTCACTTAGTATGCTTTTTTAATTTAATTCCAAACCTCCCATAATTTGTTACTTCGTTTTGTTTATTGTTTTAATTAATTTAGTGTGTTAAGTCAATTGCATTTTAATTAAGAATAGCCGTCTACAAAAATACCCTTAAGCCTTACTACTCTACTCAATACTACATCTTTTCACAAGGAATTTATTTAGACACTCCTTTGGGAGTGTAAACACTTGATTTTGTCCTGGTAGTTTTCAAAATACTTAAAAAAATACTTAAATACAAAAGCACAAAAAGAAAATTAATAAAAAAATAATAAATAATACAAAAATGGAAATACAAAGTCAAAAATACAAAATACAAGACAAAATAACAAGAAAAAAAAGAAGAAAAAAGGTGCTATTTTGTGGGCCCCACCACCATTTCTCTCTCATTTTTCTTCATCCCCACTCATGCCACATGTCCCACTTCATCTCACGTTTTCATCTTCACGCCACCTCTCCTTTCTCTTGTTCCTCTTCTTCATTTTTTCCCTTTAACCTATTCTTTCCCAATTTCTTTTTTGGCTCAAAACCCTTTAAACCTTTTGGCCCAATTTCTCTCTTCTTAACCTAAAGCTCATTCTCCCATTCTCTTTAAAAAGCTCTAGCCGTCCCACACTCCAGAAGGGGGCTTTTTTTTTTTTTTCATTCCACACAGTAGCCGTCCATCACTCCATTTCTCACCCACTCTCTGACTTCCACATGCCTCCATCAAATTCCCACTCACTATAGATTTTTCACTCCCCCTCATGGCATCTCCACCAAATTCCATGGCTCCTCTCCATTTCACATCTGACTTTGGCTATAAAAGGTGGCGTTGCTCTGATAAAAAGGAGTACGAAAAAAAGGAGGAAGAAAGCTTAAAGAAACAGATGATTTCAAGAGGAAAAGGGAAGGCTTTGAAAAGAAGGGAAGTTTTAGAGAAGTTTACAGGAGAAGAAGATCTTGTGAAGGTGTTATTCAGGAAGGTGAGTCCTCTTTGTATTTTCCTTCCTGTCGTCATCCGTTTGTTCAATATATGTTGATTTTTTTATATATATATGCCGCTACTGCTTTTTTATCATGCTGTTGTGTTTATATATAATGCTGCTGTTTGCTTTAATATATACTGCTGCTGTTTTCTAAACATTGTTACTGGTTTTGTGTATAAATGTTGTTTCTGTTTTCCTTAAGTATTGCTACTATTTTTTTTTTCCATTATAAAGCATGTTGTTGTTTCCCTTAAATGATTGCTGCCGTTTTAATAGTATTTGCTGCTGTTAAATATGGTGCTATTTAGTATATTTTTAGTTGCTGTTTTGTCAAGATTGGCTGTTGTTTCTGTATTGCATGTTGCTGTAAACATATTACTGTTTTTGTAAATCTACAGTTGCTGTAAACGTGTTGTTGCTGTTGTAAATATGCTGTTTCTGTATGCTACTGTCTATAAATAGGTTGTTTCTATATGCTGCTGTTTGCGTGACTAAATAGGCTTTCAATATAAAACAAGAATTTTGGCGCCAAGGGACTTTGTGAAAAGAACGGCCTTAAAAATAATAATTTAATAATGGATGATTGTTATGACAAATTTAAGTGTATTTTAACATATGATTTTGCCAATGGGTTCAAGGCCCAAAATCTATCTTAATGTGTTTAAGTGGAAATGAGATTCATAGAATTAATGCTTTTTGTTACAAGGCTCAATCTCATTTTTTATAAATTAAAATTTAAAATTGGGTTTCAAGGACCCAAAATAAGAAAAACATTGGGCTTTGAATGATGTAATTTGGCTTTTTTTATTTTTCTCCAAACATAATTTTAAAGATCATTTCTTCCATACATTATATGGAGAATTGTTCTCCTATAATGGTTAGGCTATACATGGAAATTTATTTTCCCTATAGACCTAATTATTCAAACACAATATGTGAAAAATTATTTTTTCATGTTGTTTTGAGTTTTATATGAAGATTAATTCTTCTATACTATCTCATTCTATCCCAAGGCTTGAGAAATTAATTTTTTTAAGAAAAAGAAAAAGGGGTTTCAACAACCCATTGGTTAAATATTAGTATTGTTAATGGGCCCAATGTCTTTTAAATAGCTCCAAAGGCTAAATCATTTTGTTTTTTTTTTTTTAGTTTCAATAATATTTTAATCCAAAATGCCTAGTGCTTCTAAATGGCTCTAATGGCCTAATCAATTATTTTCAAAAGGGAATTTGAACAAATTCAGTCTTATTGTAATGGACGATATTTTAACTGGAAATGCTTTTTTTTGAAATCTCATCCAGGTTTCAATATTTTCAAAGAAAATGATGTCCTTGTCTAATATTTCTAATAATTATATTTTAATCCCAATATTTTCAAGAAATCCAAAGTTAGTCCCAATACTTTCAAAAATGCTATTTTGTTTCCAAAACTTTATTCTAAAAATCCTAAAAGGTTTTGATTTCAACACTAGGATTCCTTAAATCGTCTCAAATATTATATGGGGAAATACTCCCCCATTTTGTTTAGCTGTATGTGAAAATTCATTTTCCCATACTATCTTCATTTCTTTAAACACTATGTGGGGAAATATTCTCCCATTTTGTTTAAGCTATATGGGAAAATTCATTTTCCCATATCGTCTTATTCCTCTCAAGCATTATCTCAAGAATTAATCTCTCATTTTGTAGGACTCTATGCGGAAACCCAATTTCCCATATTGTCTTAATCTTATCCTTAGGTTAATCTTAATTAAATTAATTCGAATTATGTGGACCTTGATCTCTTAAAGGTACGTAGGCACTTATACAATAAGACAGGTCTAACTTTCTCACTTCCTTATTTTTTCTAAAATAATCAAAATAATAAAAAGGGTAACTCAAAATAATAAATTTAAGTACAAATGATTTAGGGTAACCATCCTTAGGGATGGACATTGTAGGGTGCCTAACACTTTCTCCACACGTAATTAGACTCCCAGACCCATCCTCTGGTTTCAAGAGCCAGTTTTTGGTTTTAAAGGATCCCAATTATCCTTATAATTAATTGGTGGTAACTCCATCATTTTATCTCTGTATTTTTTCTCTTTTGTCACTTCAAGGTCATGACGGTGCAATTTTTCTCATCCGTCATGTTGTGATAGGGAGCATATTAATTTTGGCCCCATTGCTAGGGATTGTTTTCCTTAATTAATTTGTTATTTTGAATTTTTGAATTTTATTAGTTTTATTTTCTATTTTAATTGTATTTTCTATTTTGTTTTTTTTGTTATTAATTTTTTTGTTTATTTTTTATTTTATTTTAGGTTATCTTCTAATTCATCTTAGTTCTTTTTGTTTTGCATGTCTAAATTTGCTGCAAAGGAAATAGATATAAAGCTTTAAAGAATTTTTGAATACACATCATCTAGTATTAGACTAATCCCACTTGTGCAAGAAGATATGGCATTGAATAACCGGGCCCCTAAGGAGTTGGCTACACCAACTCTAAATAAATAGCCTCTTGCATTGAATACCCCTAGCTTGAGGTGGCATTTGAACTCAAATAAGGAATGATTCACCTTTTGCCAACCTTCCATGGTTTTGTGGGGGAAGATCCAAACAAGCATCTAAAAGAATTTCATGTGGTTCATTCATGTATGAAGCCAACTAGTATCTTTGAAGAGCAAATTAAATTGAGAGCTTTTTCATTCTCCTTAGAGGATGGCACAAAGGATTGGTTCTATTATTTACCATCCGGTACCATCAACACATGGAATAAGCTGAAGAAATTATTTCTTGAAAAATATTTTTTTGCATCCAAGGCTTCAAATACTAGGAAAGAGATATGTGGTATTAAGCAGCAAAATAGAGAAACCTTGTATAAATATTGGGAAAGATTTAAGAGGCTGTGTGCATCATGCCCCCATCGTCAAATCAGTGACCAGTTCCTAATTCAATATTTTTATGAAGGACTTATTCAAATGGATAGAAGCATGATAGATGCTGCAAGTGAGGGAGCTTTAGTGGACAAGACTCCTACACAAGCAATCAATTTGATAGCTAATATGGCAGCTAACTCACAACAGTTTAGCAGCCGGTCTGAATTGCCAACAAGAAGGTGAATGAGGTTGGTATTTCTTCAAACATAGAGCAACAACTTGCCATCCTCACTTCACTAGTTCAACAGCAGGCAAGACTACTTACCAATGTACTTACTAAGAAGTGTGGAGTATGTTCTATGGTTGGCTATGCAACTGACATGTGTCTGTCATTGCAAGAGGATAATTTGAAGCAAGTAAATGCCTTAAATGGATTTCAAGGGTAGCAAGGTTATCAAAGACAAAAGTATGATCCTCTTTCTATCACTTACAATGTTGGATGGAGGGATCATCCCAATTTTAGCTATTTAGGAAATTACTCACAAGCTGCCCCTAATGCTAATCCTAGTAATCCACCTGGTTTCAATCAACCTTGGTTCTAACCCACCCCTCCATCCATTCCTCCAAATTCAGGTACTCCCCTTGCCACTAATACTTTACAATTTCAACAAGAAACAAGGGCAACTTTCAAAATTTTGGAGACTTAAGTGAGCCAATTGGCTAATGCCATGGGCAGAATAAAAGCACAAAGATCGGGACAACTCCATTCCTAATCTATGATAAATCCAAAAGAAAATGCAAGTGTCGTAACCTTGAGGAGTGGGGAAGAACTTGGGGATGCACCAAAAAAAGAGAAGGAATCCAAAATCCCTATTGAGAGCTCTTCAATGCCTAAGGTAAATTCAAATGTTCCTATTTCTACTAATGTTTCTTCTCCACCTTTTCCAAGTAGGTTTATAAAATCTAAGAAGGAGAAGCATGAAAAAGGAATTTTGGAAACCTTGAGGATGGTCCAAGCGAATATACCCCTTTTGGATGTCATCAAGCAAATACCACATTATGCAAAGTTCCTAAAAAGGTTGTGCACCACCAAACACAAGCTAAGGGGAGATGAGGTAATAAGTGTGGGGGATAATGTCTTTGTTGTTTTGCAAAGAAAGCTCTCACGAAAATGTAAAGATCATGGAAGCTTCACAATACCCTGCATAATTTGTAGTACAAGGTTTGAAGGAGCTATGCTAGATTTAGGAGCATCCATTAATATTATGCCTTATTCTATTTATGCTTCCCTAAATCTTGGTTCACTTAAGGAAACTAATATAATTATTAAACTTGCTAATTGATTTAATGTTTATCCAAATGAAGTTTTAGAAGATTTTTTAGTGCAAGTAAATGAACTAGTTTTCCCTGTGGATTTATGTGTGCTTGAGATGGAGGATGAATCATCTTCTAGGTTGACACCACTTCTCTTAGGGAGGCCATTCATGAAAACTGCCTAAACTAAAATTGATGTTGAAGCAACAAGGATCCAAGTGATTTACACATCCTTTGATGAATAAAAATGGGTGCAAGTTATGCTGAGGACATTAAATCAAGCATTACTTGGGAGGCAACCCAAAAAAAAAAAAAAAACTCAAATTTGCTTTCTATTGCTTTCACTCTTTTTTTTTTTTAATTCTATTTTAAGTGTTTTAATTCCATGTTTTTATCTTCTCTATATCTAGTATTTTCATTTTGACGCATTAGTTTACATTGAGGACAATGTAAAGATTAAGTATGAGGGAAGGATTTCAAATTCTGCGTTTGGTTTTATTATTTTTTCTATTGTTTTTTTTTTGTTTTATTTGCTGTGTTGTATTTTTGTTTTTGTTACTATTTTTTTTTAATTCTGCTATTGCTGTTTTTATGTTTTGGTTTTGTTATTAATATTTTTGTTTTTCTGTGTTTTATTTTATTTTCTTCTTTTTGTTGTTGTTTTGTTGGTTTTTATTTGTTTTATTTTTGTGTCTTAGGATACCCTTCAACAACCATACTGAGAATTGAGCTTTAATGTTATAGCTTAGATTGATGATGAGCATTGCTTAGGATCTTGATGTTATTCTTTAGTTGATATGTTTCTATGATAATTATGCTTAAATATTTATGCACAAAAGCCATGTTATTCGGTACAGACCCAAGCATGTTAGGACAAGTATAAATTTGCATACTCTCACTTTGATAATTACTTGAACTCTACATGTAAGATTAAATGTTAGAACTTTCTTGGAGGTCTCTTAAGGCGATAGACTGATCAAGTATCACTTGAAAAATAATTAAGGCATTATAATTCTTTCGACCATGGCCAAATCAGCCTATGCCTATTGATGTTCTCAAAAGAACATCCCCTTAGTGAGCTATTTCGAGCCTTCACATAAGCCTTTTCTTTTTTAACCACATATCATCACCAAGCTACATTATAATTATCCTTAGCCTTGTTCTAAAGATGAATTGGATCTACAATGAAGAAACTTACTTCAAGCAAAAATTGAGGGTTGTGGAAAATTCTTCTGTGTGATAGATAGCTCAAGATGGGTTGCTATTTTATTGTGTGATTTTTTTTAGAAGAAAAAGAGAATAATGTATCATCTCTTGAATTTCAATTATTTTCCTAAATGTTACTAAGTTGGTTAGAATGAAGCAAAAACCCAACAAAATAATACTTGGCTTATGTTCTTAGTTGCCTTGAGTTTTGAGAAATATTCCTTGAAGATCTCATTGATGTCATTTGCTCCATGAAGTTTTTAGAATTATAGTCACATCCATTCCATTGTTTCTTTTAGCCACTTCCCTTAGCCTCATTACAACCTAAATGAAAGACCTTTTGATTTTGGGTGTTGCCTTAGGTAAGTGGAGAGTTGTACCAAAGAGAAAGCCTATGGTGTTTTACTCTTTGCAACCAGAATTTGAGTGGTTTTCTTTGTGAGGTTTTTGAAATTTTTATTTGTCCAAAGCAACATAGTATAATCACCTTTAGCATTGGTTATATCACACACACACTTGAGTATGGTTGTTATAAGAGATTTTTCAACTTTTGAATAATTCTGTAACCTATGCAATGTTTGTTTGAGATCAAGGTCATAATCTCTTATCGTTCTCTGAAATAAAATGTTGGAAGATTAGTGGTTAGTGTTTTTGTTTTCTTTGTTTTCATTTTAGTTTTGCTCGAGGACTAGCAAAAAGTATGTGAGGGGAAATTTGATAAGTGCATAATTTTACATATTTTCTATTTAAATTTCTCTATATTTACTTATTAGTTCTTGATAATTTTTAGTATTTATTACTCTTTTGTGTTTGTGGGAATTTTTGATGCACAAGAATAAAATGGAAATAAAAAAGGTCAAATTAGCAAAGTTGGAAACAAAACACAGCAGCTAAACTAAATTGCAAGAGTGAGGGGATTCTTTTCTTGGGCAATAGATTGGAATTAAAGAGGAGTTAACAAAAGGGAGCACCAATTGAAATAGGAAAATAACAATTACCTAATGTAACAAGGATTCCATTCTGCAATAAATTGGGAGGTCTTGCTATAGTTTGGGAAAGGGCTAGACTGCTAGAGCATGAAATAGAGAATAAGAGTTGAGAAGAAAAGAAATCATCTTTCTTTCTTCTTTTTATTTTCTTTAATGATTTTATTGTTGAAATTACTGAATATATGTGGCTAATTTTCTTTCTGGTTAAGGGTGATTTCAAAGCCCTAGACATAAATTTTAATTAATTTTGGGGAATTAATCTTTCATCTTTCGATTGGGATTGTTGATGTTCTTATATTTTATTGTTAATAAATATTGTTATTTTGTTTGTTTAAATGCACAATTAAATGAGTATGATAGTTATCTAATTGCTAGGTTAGGAATTTTGATCCGTAATTGTCAAAATTTTCTACCCACAAGTAACAATTGTAATCAATGATTATGGGATATTTTCAAAAGATTGCATAGATAATATCACACAAGATAAATGAACCAAGCTTATGTATTTGTTTCTTGGATCAACCTATCTTTCTTGATTAATTACTTTCATTAAATTAAATTTAGAGAGCTTGTTATAGATTGTTTAATGAAAAGGGATTAAGTAAATAGCTTATTTTGTTTAACGACACAGTAAAAAAAGATCGAAATAGTCAAGCTTATGATTATTTTAAGGTTGTTATTTTCAAAAGCAAGTGGAAGAAAAATTCCAATTTTTGGTATGTTAATGTCTAGAGGTGGAGAATGATTCTTTAACCATGTTTCTCATCCTATTTCAAAGTTCCAATTTTTGATTTTGCAATTTATAATTTTTCATTCTTATTTATTGCACTTAGTTTGCATTTTTAATTTAATTCCAAAATCCCATAATTTGTTAATTCATTTTGTTTATTGTTTTAATTAATTTAGTGTGTTGAGTCAATAGCATTTTAATTATAAATAGTCCTATACGGGAATTACCCTTGCTTACTACTCTACTCAATAGCGACTACATCTTTTTGCATGGAATTTATTTTGACACTCCTTTGAGAGTGTATCAGCTTTGACAAGGACCCTAAAAATAAGATTTGTAGATAGATGAAAGTATGTTCATAAGCTCCTTTGAAGGAATAAAGCTGCAGGAAAAAAAAATTTATTATAGGGAATGACTATTATATTTTTATTAATTATTAATTAAAGTATGATAAGTGTAATTACTCATTCCCATGTGCGTTTATCCACAAGCGCCCGTCAAAGGATTTGGTGCCAAGTGAGGGATCAAAGGCCAAGATGTAGAGACTCGCTTAGGAGGACCATAAATTACCAGAGGCAGCTATTTCATGTTTTTTTGTTCTTATTTCATTAATTATTTTTCTTTGTATTTTTTAATTTTTTTACTCTTTGTTTTGAATTTTTTTACATTTTCTTTAATTTTTTCACTTTTCAAAAAAATTTTAAGCATTGTGTTCTAAATTTGTTTTTGAATTTTTTACCTAAATTCTTTTATTTTTTCTTCAAAAAATTATAAAAATAAATAAGAAATCAAAAAGTAACTGAATGTATCAATACTTCCGAATGTAGTTTAGCAAACACCAATAAGTATATGTGAATAAATACTTGATAATTTTATTTGATATTTATAAATTTATTTTCAAATTTATTATGATTATATTTATGTGTGATTAATAGATTATGTTTTTATTTTCTAAGTCTTTTTAAATTATACTTGATAATTTTATTTAATATTTAATTATGTTTTTACGAATACAAATTAATTTTAATTTAATATTTAAATTATTTGAGTATATTTTAAACATATTTAATAACATCTAATATGAATTATCATATAAAATATTATTTATAAATTTATATTCAAACTTATTACATTTAAATTTGTGTGTGATTGACTAATTGTATTTTTTTATTATTGAGGTATTATATTTTTTTCTAAATATTTTAAATTATACTTGATAATTTTGTTTGATATTTAATGTTAGTTTTATGAATGTAAATTAATTTCAATTGAATATTTAAATTATTTGAGAATGTTTTAAATATATATTTAATAACATTTAATATGAATTAGCATATAAATTATGATTTATAAATTTATGTTCAAACTTATTATATTTAAATTTGTGTGTAATTGATTGATTGTATTTTTATTAATTATTAATTGAAGTATTAATTTTTTTAAAATATTTTAAAATTATACTTGATAATTTTATTTGATATTTATCGATTATGAATATAAATAATTTTAATTTAATATTTAAATTATTTAAGTATTTTTTATATTTTAAATATTTATTTATTTCCAACCGAAGAATCAAATACAATATTTTTTAAGGATGTAGCTAATTTTTTATATCATAAACACTAATTGATAAATAAATTAATAACTATATAACTATTTATAACAATACAATTTGGGATGTTTGGTGCACCAATACCAAGTATTTATGGCAAGAATATATAAAGATACAGCATTTTATTTAACAAAAGTTTATTATGTTTATCAACAAAAGTAAGAAACATTGGACAATATCATAGTTGCAATTTAAACAATTAATTCAAGGATATTCAAAAAGTAAAACTATTTCTAAATCACAACAGATTCAACAACTTTGTCCGCAACAAAAACTAAAACTTAGAATTAATATCCAAGAATCAATAATCAAATCAACTAAATATGCATTAAACAATGAAAAATTATTTAACCATAATTCAAGAACTAATAACCAAACCACCCAAGTAAACATCAATGAAAAATTATTTAACCATAATTCAAGAACTAATAACCAAACCACCCAAGTAAACATCAAACACATAATAAAAAATAATCCTAAATCAGCATTAAGGTAATGGTAATTGTATGAAAATTTACAAGACATTATGACTATTTCAGTGCACAAGAAAAGATAATAAACTAAAACTTCATTCCTTTCTCCGGTTGAACTAGAGCATGGTAGCCACATTGCAAATCAAAAGACTAATTTTTTGAATTGCGAATCAATTTCAATTGAAATTATATGATTCATTATTGAAGTTTTGATCAAATAATTTAAAATGTATGTTTCACATAATAAAACAAACTTCAATAATTTGAAAAGTGATAAATATCACTACAAGACATAATAAGCTCTTCCATAGTTTTACTTTCTTCAATGCTATTAAAAAAAATGGCTAAAGTGAAGGAGCAAAATAGCATATGTTCATATTTGTGGTCACGCATGACCCAACCTAGGTCTGTCGCAACACAATGTAAAACCAGAGAACCAGAATTCCTGATACTATTCACCAAAGTGATATAAGCAGTGTTGAACTATTCACCAAAACTCATGTGATATAAGCAGTGACAATTATATGGTGAAGCATACCTCAAGTAGTATATATATGATTCATCTATGAAATTCTGTTACTCCAGTTTTCCAAAGACACCTATCAGTTCGGATATAAAAAATCCAAACATTAAAATAAATCCCTTCATTTAGAGGCTAAGTATTTAGTGCCACAAGTAAATTTAGAACAAATTGTACCTTCTACAAGCTAGAAGCACCAAACTACACAAAATGACCACCCAAAACACAGACCTATTTATAAACTAGTTGCATCTGATTGTATATGTCACAACATGACGAATGACCGAAACACAGAAATTTTATAAAAAATGGAGTCACCACCAATTAATTAGGAGGATAATTGGAATCCTCTAAAAAAACCAAAAAACTAGCCTTCGAACCAGAGGAAAGGGTTTGTGAGTCGAATTACATGTGAGGAAGGTATTAGGCACCTCACAGCGTTCATCCCTAGGGACGGTTATCCTTAATTGTTTGTGCTTTAATTTTATTGTATTTTAATTATATTGATTACCCATTTTTATTATTGTGATAAAAAAAGATGGAAGATAAAAAACCGGACCTGACTTACTGAGTAAGAGTCTACGTACCCTAATGGGGATCAAGGTCCACGTAGTTCGATATGGTTGATTAAATACCTAGGGTAGATATATGGTCTAAACCCTAAAGTAATTAGTATTTTGATTTGATAAGATAATGTAGGAGAATAAATCTCCACCCAAAATCTAAGTGGTTAGGTCAGTGTGGGAGGATGAACCTTCATCCAAAGCCTAAGGATGAAATGAGATAATATAGAAAATTAATCTTCATATAAAGCTCAGGACAATATGAGAAAATAATTTTTCATATATTATTTATGAAAAATTAAATCTATAGGGAAAATAAATTTTCACTTATAGCCTAACCATTATAGAAGAACACTTCTCCATATAATGTTGGTAAGGATTGGTGATCCTTGGAATCACCACTAAAAAAGAAGTTGGTGGTTTATTTTCAAGTCTAAGTTTGACTTTCAGAAGTTTTGGGGGATTAACATATAATTCCCAAAGATATAGGATCAAAATGGATACTTCCAAAACTGGGGGTTAAAATATAATTTCTATATATTAGAGGTCAAAATATAATTCTTGAAAATTAAGGAGCAAAAACATACTTTGTAAAGACTATAGCAAAATGTAAATTTTGAAAACTAAGGGGTCGAAATGTAAATTTTGAAAATTAAGGGGTTAAAATGTAATTTTGTGAAAACTAGGGGGTCGAAATATAATTTTTGAAAACTAATATATATATTAGGACCTTTCTAAGTATGAATTTGGAGAAAGAAATTATAGGTGCTTTTTTTAAATTTTACTTTATTAACTCACTTAGACCCTTAAACTCATATCAAATGGACTTTTTAAAGCTTTATTTTGTCATCCTGAAAGAAAACCTTTTGAGCCATTGAAACCCCTTTTCTTTAGAATAACTTCAACTATAAAATGTTTGAATAATAATGATTATTCGGGAACCCAATTTTTCTTTTCACAAGAAAATTTATTCAACACTCATATGCACAAGCCTTTGGGCTTGGTATTTATTTTTACTAAAAGCCTTGAAACCTAAAAAAATGCCTTCCAATTTGTCTTTAGGAATCTCATATTGAAAGTAACAACAAGAAGCTAAACACCTGTCAAACGTAAATAACATGCATACCTAAGCAACTTAAACAAAATGAACCAAGGTGATGGTTTATCTCACATGGCCAGGATAGGGAAAACAACATAAGACAACACAACCCATTACAGACCAAACAATAAAGGGTCCTGGACAACCCAAATGAGAAGTAATAAGAGAAATTACAATGATACAAATATTTAGGGTGAGGCATGTCATATTATACACTAAGTTTAGGATCCAAAAGGAAATTCCATGGCTCTCAATCAAACATATTTAGATGAGCTATCCTATTCCACCCAAATAATAATAATAAACAACTTCCTTAACATACCCAGCTAAACCCTCAGAGAATACATTCCCATAGCATGATAGTCGAAGCATTGAATCACGTATATGAAAATCCTAATCAATATATTCACAATAAAAATAATAATAATAATAACAATCATAAGGATAAACTGTTCATACCAACAGGAGTAAGTTTAAAATAACCTATGGCAACATATTTTTAAAGAAAAACCAGTAACCAAACAAAAAACAGGAGCATAAAAAAAACAGGAGCAAAAAGAAAAAAAAAACAGAAGCAATAGTAGTAAAATAAAAAATAGCAGCAAAAAAACAACAGCAGAAAATAGCAACATGTTTTACCAAAAAAACAGTAACGATTCTTAAGGTAAATAGCAACAGCAGTAATGCTTAAGACATATCAGTTTGTTTTACGATGGAATAAAAAATAGCAGCAATGCTTAAGGAAAACAGCAACATGTTTTACCAAAAAAAACAGCAACAATTCTTAAGGTAAACAACAACATGTTTTACCAGAAAAAACAGCAGTTCTTCTTAATAAAATAGCCCGAATTCCAGATTTTTAGTCTCTTGTCTCAAGAAACACACCCCCTGCAAACTTCTCCTTTCCCTTTTCCTTGCTAGATTTTTTGCTTCCTTCGAAACTCCTCCTTCTTTTCTTCTCTGAATTGGTACTGTCCCTTTTTTGATACTCAATCTTCCTTAATTCTTAGCTTGTTCATCCCTTCTCTATTGCCTCCCCCTATTTAGAATGGTTGCTCAGTCTTTATACAAAAAAAAAAAAAACAAGTGCAACCCCTTTATCCTACTAACCCCTCTACACGAGTAACCCCTTTCCTTCTTATCCCCTGCTGCAAAAAAAGTGAGCTGGACATTGGGAAGATGGAACAAACCCTGAAAGTCCAAAAGTCTAGCCAAAGATGACGCCTGAGGATAGGAAGTAGCTAAGAAAGGATCACCACATTTAATACAAGATCTATAGGATCCGATAGGTGTCTGATTAGATATGCTTGCCATAAACCTGTAAGATATTTCCAAGACATTATTAGATGACGAGTGCGCGGCATCTTGAATCATAAATGGCAAAAAGTAGGGAATTTTATAAAGAAAGAAGAACCAACAGACCACCCTCCTAAGTTCAGGCCACAAATACGAACCAAAGACACTCCATTGACGCTGTAAACACTGGATTTTGTCCAGGTAAAAAAAATATATATATATATAAATAAAAAAAATAAATAACAAGAAAATACAAAAAAATTAATTATAAAAAAAATGTTAAAAAGAAAAGAGTAAAAAAAAAAGGAAAAGAAAAGAATGGTGAAAAGAAGAAAAAAAATAAAAACTAAAAAAACCAAAAAGAAAACCAACCAAAAAAAAAAACAAAACAAGAAAACATAAGAAAAGGGGCTCAGCCTGAAAAAAAAAAAAGGAAGAATTCAGCCCAAAAAAAATGGATCCAACTCACCTACCCAAGCCCACTTCTCACAATCGGATCCTGGAGCCCCAACCCAGGTAACCGGGCCCATGCCTCTCACGCAGCCCTTTTCTTCCCCGTAAACCCCCTGATTCGCGTCCTTCTCACGCTACCCCCTTTCTCCCATCACTTTCACTCTACCAATTCTTCCCTCTGCAACGCATCACCTCCACACACCATCCTCACCGGTCCCCTCACTCCTCGGGACCAGGTTTCTCACCCACTCTCTGGAACCCCTTTCTTGT
>JASKGM010080590.1:0-14709 GCA_034509205.1 Ceratonia siliqua | reverse complement strand
CCACTTTAATAATGATACCCAAAACTCCTGGATAACAAAAATGGTTTGTGGCAACTTTACAAGATTCATAACTGCAATTCCAATACTATACTTCTGATCAACACAGCACAATATCACTATAGGATGGAGAAATTAAATTGTCTAATTGGAACTTTGGCTAAAATTCGGATAATTGGGCAGAATAAAATCTATCTCTTAGAATGGAACAAAATTCTTGTTCTGCATTTACCAACAACAATTCAACCAGGAAAATGGCAATTCAATTACCTAGGCCGAAGATGGAGTTGAGCTAGAAATCCTGTTACCAATCACAACTCCAGAGGACTCCTAACACCGTTGTCACGAACTAAGCTTCAACTCAATATGCCACTTCCCCTAGTGTTGGCCAAGCATTAGAGAGTCAGTAAACTAACATGAACTAAACAGAAGGTTAAATCAATTCCAACTTGACTAGTTTGTGCTATATGAACCGAGAATAATGATGATAATGGAGGGAGACGGGTTTTCATGAATGGGATAAGGATTCTAGAAAAATTAGCCATGGGATTTCTGGAACTTACTCTGTAGCAAAGCTTCAACAAATGGACGATTTTTCCTGGTGCTGTTACAGGGCTTAATGGCGACGAAAATTCACTCCAAAACTAGCCACCACCGCGATGAAATTCGGTGGCTTTCACGGCGTGATGCAGTAGCATTAGAAACCATGAGGGGAAAGAAACAAGTCAGGTGGGAACCGTGGAGCTACGGCTACAACTGGGCTTCCATGGGTGGTGACCCAGGTCCTTAACGGCGAAGGTGGCTCCGGCGAGAAGGAACGGCGAGGCTAGGAAGGAGTTTTTCTCTCGGGTTGCAGAGGCGCCGCGCAGGGGAGATCCTTTCTAGCAGAATGAGGGAAGGGATTTTCTATTTAAAGAATGAAGGAGTTGGGGGACCCCTCAGCAATTTTTGAAAGTTCTTAAAAGTTAAGAATTTTGATGTTTGGCTATTTAGCTTTGAGTTAATTGCACTCAGACCCCTCGTCCAAAATTAAAATTTTTTTCTTAGGCATTACAAAGATGGTTTCAACAAAATTTCAATCCTATTCCCTATCTCGTGATGTATTTTTGTAGGATATGTGCTTGTATTTTAAGTGCAGGTTATTGCAAAGAATCCTTGCACAAACTCAGGAAGAGTTTAAGAAAATTCGAATAGCTAGTTTTGATATGTGCTTGTATTTTAAGTGCAGGTTATTGCCCATGTAGTAAGATTCTCTTACTTTGTATTTGGGGAGTGGATATAGGATCTAAAATTTGTTGGATTTGAACCACTCTACATCTTGTTGTAATTCTCCCTTGCTCTAATCATCTCTCATGTATCTACACTTTTTCACAGTTTTTCTGATATGATTGCTTAAAGTATTTCAACATTAGTATCAACTATTTATCTTAACTCAAATCATTATTTGGTAAACTTTATTCTTGAGCATATCAGTTTAAAAGATCTTCTTAATTCACGCAATCTAAGTTTTTACTATATCAAGTGTTTTAATCTTTACAACAAAGTATGTCAGCATAAGCCTTTGAAAAAAAGAGTAATCCAGTTCTTTGGTTACTCATTCAAGAAATTTTTCTACCTGCTCGAAAAGTTTTTAAATAAATCAGAGTATCCAATTCAACCCTCCTTCTTAGGTACTTACCCTATTTGGACTAACAGCTTTCATTATAAGGAAGGAAACAACTTCCCTGTTTGAAGTACAATAGACCATCGAGTATATCATCAATGTACAAATAAGTTAATTAAACCTTACTTTGAATTGAGTTGTCACTCTAGGTCTTCCTTCTACAGAAACTAGCTAGGTTCCTGTGTACTTCACCGTAACTTCATAACAACTAGGAAATAGCATATATATAGTCTAGGGCACAAGAAGCAATGGGGAGCAGAGTAACTCATGACTTGACAATCCTATATTATGAAGAAGAAAAAGGTACAACTTTCTATACAATGTCTTCTTAATTACAAGAGTTCATGTTACTGATTGATGTATAAGGGAATGGCATCCTAGTTAATCCACATCAAGTAGTGAAGCATGCCTTTGGACTTAGTCACAAAAGTGTTAACTTACTTTGCTGTTTGTGGTGTGGCCAAACAGAGTGGACGATGGGGAAAATTAGCCAAGATAGTGACTCGACATGAGGATAGCAAACCAGTGTAAGATTTAATTGAGGCATTGAAAGTTGACCATCCCTTCACTCCTCCTAAGTTGAGTGTGCAAATTTATGACAGCCCAATAGTGGATTCCTAAATGGTTTCCCAAATGAGAACACACAAATATATCCTTGCAGTATAGTAGTGAGAGTTTTGGTTTTAAGAGCAAGGGTTGTTCTCCCACAGAGGATTAGGTTTAGTTGATAAAATATCGATAAAATTAAAGAATCAAAGACTGAAATACAAAAAAAGGAGGTTTTGAAAACAAGAAACGAAAGGTAATTAAGAAATGAAATAAATAAATAAAAGTAACATAAACCAAAAATTAGCATAAGGTTAGAAACTTGGTTGAGGATTCACTCTTTACCATTGGACAACAGCAAGTGATCATAGACAATCACGCATTATAATCATAAACTTTACAATACTCTTAACTTCCTATCTTGACTACTAACTGTAGATAACAACAAGCTTTGCTATCCTAATCTTTCCTTAGTTTGTCAATAAATAGAAGAACGCTTCCTACTTACTCCCTATTCAATGAATAACCTAGAAAACACTCTCTAGATTTAATCGAGTGAAAGCATTAAATAAGAAAGATAGGTTAATTTAGGTAACAACCTTTCGAGTGTGGGAGCATTTTTCTTCACTTTTTACACCTTGGCTTATCTCTAAATTGCTCCAAACCTTGTCTAACTTGTATCACTCCAATCATAATTTATTTTCACCTCAAAACACCTAAAAAACACAAAACAAAGCTAAGAACATAATATACTCAAGAACAAAGCAAGTAAATGCAAGAGAAATCACGTTGAAAACATGACAAATTATGCACCTATCAAATTTCTCTACACTTAACCTTTGCTTATCCTCAAACAAACTAAAATAAACATACAACAAACAACAAAAACTACAATGGACTTAATATACTCTTGCTAAGCTCTTCACACCGACATTTCACAAACTCCATGGAGCCAATTATCAAAGAGCTAAGAAAACATCTCAAAATTTTCCAAGGAGTTCAAGGAATAAGTCACCATTCATAAATCATCTAGTCAAGTGTGTGTGAGCACCCTATACTTTGCAATTGTGGATTGCTATATGCAAACAGGCAATAATCACTTTTATGCCTCTTATTCCACTTTTGTTCTTTTCTTTTGTTTTGGTAGCTGGTACTAGGTTGTGGCTCACCTTTTGACGTGAGAATTTCATACTTTTGGTATAAAACCCCAGTTACTCAGTAAACCACAACCACTAGCATACTTTGCATGCTCATAATCCAAGTGTTATTTGACAAGAATGTTCTCCACTTTTAGTGGGAGCACCCAGTTACTAAGCATAAAGAAACATTAAAGTACATCCCTACCTTTATTTTGTTTTGTTTTTCTTTTCATTTCTATAACTTGAGACAAAAAAAAAATTCATTCATTTGCATACAAATTTCCCAATCACAAAGCATAAAGGTTAGTGCACTAAAAGTTTTAACAAGATGGTCATGAATCACAATGTACTCAAAGAACTAATTGAATTTTTTTTTTCAATATTTGCTCAATTCCATGAAAACATAAGTCTCATGCAAGTAGTTACTTCCAAGTGTCAAGAGTCAACAACAATCATACTAATCTAGGTTATTGGAAGCAATAAAACCTAATCCATGCCCTTGCACTTAATTCTTACATTGTCCTCAATGTAATTCTACAACTTAGACAAAAGAATTGTATGCAGGAGATAGGTATGAATACATAACTAGGAAAGCAATAAAATATAAAGCAAAGGAGAGTCAGAAGGATCTCATCTGATTAGGTTGGAGTTGCTCTCCCTCCTTCGTGCTGCTTCCTTGAAGCGATTAGTTTATTGTCTTTAGCCTGATATAGAAATTTATTGCCATCAAGGTATGCGAATATTAGAATGATGTCGCATTGCTTCATGGATGTCGAAACCCCTTTGCAAGATTGGAATGATAACTTCCCTCATACTTGCTTTTTCATAGTCCTTTACCTTTGGCTTAGAAATGCCTAGTTTCTTTAAGAATTGTCCAAATTTGTTTACTTGCGTGATAGCATGAAGGAGAGGTAAAGGTACCTCTACCTTAGGAAAGGTTTATAAGACTATCTTCTCTTGTTCCTTTTCCTAGGATGTAGGAAAGCAATTAAGGAAGGAAGGGCAATATAGGAAGGAGTCAAAAGTTATGGGGTCTTATGGTGGGTGGGAGGGGTGAGTTAATCACTTCTTCTTATTGAGCAACCTCACTACTTATGTCCAAGGGTGCTTTAGTGGTTAGCATTTCATATTCCTAGGTGTTTCTCAAAGTCACAACATCATCATCTTCCTCTAGGTGTTCCTCAGCTTGATATTGTATGTCATTAAACCCTTGTTCTTCTAAGTGACACACAGCTATAGTCAAATATACCATATGCTAGTTTAACCTTTGGATGCCATCCCTTGCCTCTTGTTGGAATTCCATTGAATTTTGTTGGAATTGAATTATGATCAATGTAAGGGCCTTGACAAGATCTTCAAGTGATGCTTTAAAGTATTGATGAGCTAATGGTTGGTTGACTAGGTATGGTTGCTGCACATTTCCCCATAACTAATGAAGTTGGAGTGGCCATTCCAAACTGAGTTATAGGCAGTGGGATAGGGGTCATATTCCAATGGTGGGCCTAGAAAACCTATAGCCCCATGCTCTATGCTGTTCTGTTGAAGCATAGAGGATATGCCACCTAATGCATAGCATATCCCATATTGAGATGGTGGGGTGTCAACTGTCTGAAAATGAGAGTGGGTTGGAAACTGCTGACTATGTATGTATTCTTGATTCCAGTGAGATTACCAATCCACTTCTTCTCCAAACATTAACACCTAAAAATTAAAATCAAAGAATCAAAGAATCAAAGAAACAAAAACAAAGACAAAGCAATTGATCAAATAAAGGACTAATCCCCGACAAGTGGCTCTAAAATTTGGTGGGTTCCCAAATGGTTTCCTAAATGAGAACACACAAATATATCCTTGCAATATGGTGGTGAGATTTTAATTTTAAGAGTAAGGGTCGTTCTCCCACAGACGATTGGTTTTAGTTGATAAGTTACCAAAAAAATTAAAGAATCTATAACTGAATTACAAAAAGGGGAGGTTTTGAAAACAAGAAACTAAAGGTAATTAAGAAATGAAATAAATAACTAAAAATAACATAAACCAAAAATGAGAATAAGGTGAGAGACTAGGTTGAGGGTTCACTCTCTACCATTGGAAAACAGTAAGTGATCATAGACAACAACTTATTATAATCATAAACTTGACAATACTCCAAACTTTTTATCCTAACTACTAATCGTAGATTACAACAAGCTCTACTACCCTAATCTTTCCTTAGTTTGTCTATAAATAGAAGAACGTTCCCTACTTACTCCTTATTCAATGAATAGCCTATAAAATGCTCTCTACATTTAATCTAATGAAAGCATTAAGATGAGAAAGATAGGTTAATCTAGGCAACAATCTCAAAAGCTTCGATTATTTAACCTATGTTATACTCTAGATCATAGTTCTTAAAGACTTGGCAATCCTCAATCACTACAAAGTGCTACTTTGTGAACAAGAGAATCAAACGATTACATATTCAAATACCTTGTTCTTGCATTAGATGATTACTAAGCTCATTTAGTTAGCCTCCCAAGCAATACCACGCAACAATCATAAACAAATTAAGTAGAAGAACATAAACAATCATTCAAGAAGAGTTGGAAGAGACATTAACAAAGGATATAATCACAAAGTTGTGTCCAAAGCATTGAGTTCACCCTCAACCAAGGGACTTAACCATCATAAGAAAATCAATACAAATACATTCTAAATCTATTATGAACACAGGAAGATACAAGGAAGAAGGGAAATGAGAAAGATAAAACTCTTTGAAGATCTCCACGCAGATCAATCTTCAACAATTCCACCTCTTGAAGCTCTCCTCCACTTTTCCTCTTCTCCTTTATGGTTTCTCTCAAGCCAATTTGTGTAAATGAGGTGGGAGAAGTGTTTTTAAAGTGAAAGACATGAGAGGGCACTACGGCTTTGGTGTTTGGGCATTACAATGCCAACCCCTGATTTTTGAATTTGAGGATTCACACTTGGGTGCCACTGCCCTAGCATGTTGGTGCTGCGGCATCTATCCTTCAAAGTGGCATGAGCTACTCCTTGTTTAACTTGTATCATTTTACTAATAATTGATGTTCACCTCAAAAACACCTACAAAACCCAAAACTGAGCTAAGAACACAATATGCTCTAGAACAAAGCAAGTAAATGCAAGAGAATTCACAATGAAAACATGATAAATTATGCACTTATCACCCGGCTTGGTTATTAGAGATTGAAACCTCTCCTTACTCAGTATCTTTGTGAAGACATCAGCCAATTGTGTTCATGTTCAAACCATACTTAGTGCAATTTTGTTAGACTATACTCTTTCTTGAATTAAGTGGAAATCCATCTCAACATGTGTCACAATGTGACGGCTAGGAAAAAGGTACCGTCATGACCATGAGGCGACAAAAGGGAAAAACATACAGATATTAAAAATGGAGTTGCCACCAATTAATTATAAGGATAATTGGGATCCTAAAAAGAAAACCAAAAACTAGCCCTTGAAACCAGAGGATTGGTTTGGGAGTCTAATTACGCGTAGGGAAAGTATTAGGCACCTTACAACGTCCATCCCAAAATATGGTTACCCTATGTCGTTTGTGCTTTATTTTTTATTTTAATTAACCATTTTGTTATTAATATGATGAAAAGGTGAAAAATGAAAGAACTAGACCTGCCTTACTGGGTAAGTGCCTACGTACCCCAAATGGGATCAAGGTCCATGTAGTTCGAGATTAAATGAAATTATGACCAGGAAGGATATATGATTGTCTTCCTTGGACAAACAGTAGACAATGCAGAGGCAAAGAATCCTCATCCAAAGTCAAGGGAATTACAATTCGGAGACACTTACTTCTCACCCATCATCAAAATACTAGGACAATGCGGAGGCACTGAATCCTCACCCAAAACCCAATGCAGAGGCACTGAGTCCTCACCCAAAGTTTTAAAGAAATAGACAATGTGAAGGCACTAGATCCTTACCCAAAGTCTAAAAGAATATACAATGTGGAGGTATTGAGTCCTCACCCAAAGTCTCAAGGATTGGGCATTGTGGAGGCACTAAGTCCTCACCCAAAGCCCAAGAAGGAATGGAGTGATCATTGGAATCACTTTTAGTATGATTTTCAAAGTATTATAATTTCAAGAATACTTTTAATTTATTTTCCTAAGTAGGCCATTGAAACCTTTTATTTTATCTTACCAAAGGAAATTTAATCAAAGCGTTGGAACCTAAAATAATAGACTCAAATGTTTTGACTTAATAGGTTTTTCAAATAACCAATTTTGGTTCAAGAGTCCTTCGGAACCCCAATTCTTAAGTGACATTAAACTCAACAATCAATTTTACTCTAATGGGCCCTTGAAACCCGATTATTTCCAAAATAATTTTATAGTAAAAAGGAAATCCAAATTATTCATAAAAAGAATTTATTTAATTTATTTTCCAAAGAAAAGTATTTTGAAATTGATTTTAGCTTTGAGAAAATCCTTACCAACTTTCATTATCCTCTTAAACCATTAATCAAAGTGCCTTGGACACTCTTCGCCTATTAGGATAGGATAAAGCAAATGAAGACAAGTAAAATAAATAATAAAAATAATAAAATAACCAAATAAAAGAATATAAAACAGTAAAATAATAAATACGTAATGAGATATAAATAATAAGAAATAAATAAGTAACAACAAAAATAAAAAATAAAATAAATGATAAAAAAGAAAATAATGAAAATAAAAATAAAAGAATAAATAAAAATAAAAATAAAACAAATGAATGGGTAACTAAACAAATATATAACTAAAACATAAAAAAGGAGTAAATAAATAAAATAAAATAACAAATGGATAAATAACTAAATAAATAAATAACCAAAAATAAATAAATAAATAAATGAATAAAATGAAGATGAATAAAATTTTATGGTAAAATATCTACAAATCAGAAAACTAAGGATGAAGGTAACAAAAAATAATGAAATAATAATAAAAAAAGAGAAAATAAAAAACAACCAACATAAAAATAAATAAATAAAAGGAAGGAAGGAGCTTACCTCTCTGAGTTACCACACAAACAACCCTCTGTATTGCTCTCCAATGGCCTACAGAAGAACCCCTAAAATTCTCCATATTCTTTAGATATCTCCCTAAAAAAAGAAGAATCCCCCTCTGTTTTCTAATTCCAGTTGCGGAACAAGTGGTGTTCACTCTTTCTCTACAGAGCCTCCAATATACACCCTTCCAAAAGAAAACGAGAAGCTTAGAAATTACCTTCCTTGTTTCTTTGTATTCCCTCAGCTCTAAAAACTCATCCCCCCGTCTTCCTCTCCCCCTCCTCTGTTTTTTATAAACCAAGCCAACATGAACCCTGGGGAGGCGTGAGAGTCATGCGCATGAAATCTAAGGATATTGTCCACCACTGTTCGTGAAACCTGGTGCTGTTGTTCGTGGTGTTTGTGGTGTGCAGCTGGAGTGGGAGCAAAGGGAACGCACGCTGATACAAAATGAACTGTGAGCAAGGGATTCGTTGGTGTACTGTGCGAAGAAGGATAGAGCAGAAATGGGGGGATTGGGCTAAGCAAGTGCAAGAAACAGGTTAGACCAGCCAGTGCATCAGCAGGGAGCGTGCAGGGAGGAAGGAAACAGCAGGAATCAGAGAGGAGCACGAGTGCCAGGTTTTGAAGTGAGCTACGGGCATTGTCAGATGGTGCGAGTGCATGAAGAAGCAGAAGTAAAACACGCTAAGTCAGGCGTGTGTGGCAACGGGAATCATGGGAGCAGAGGAGTATGGAGTAGGGGATGTAAGCTAGCGCGAGTTGCTACAGATGAAGATGCGTGCCGGTGCATGCGCGAATCTGAGCATGAAATGGAGGAAGGGAGGCACGCGAGCTTGCTGGCATGGGTGAGACATTAAAGCGTGAAGGGACCACCGAATGTCAGTGTGTGTTAGTCCAATGGTGAATTGCTGGAGAGTTACTGGTGATGAAGCACGAGGTGCATCTGCTATAGGTATGTTTGTGCGAATTTGAGTGTGTGAGCTGCTATAGGGGGACCAGAGAGAGAAGCCAGTATGAAGGGCACAAAGGCGTAACGCGTGCGTGATGAAGCAGAAGAGAATGGCGTGCTGGCATCGAAAAAAATGAGGTGTTGACAGTTGCCCCTCTTTACTTGTTCCTTAATAGGGAAAATGAAAACCCAACGATTTTCAAGTTCACCTATAAAGAATAAGTAAAGATAAAGAAACACACATTTTGCCCAGTAGCGAACTTAGTAATCACAATGAGGTTTAGGATATAGCAAAAGTGAACGCCACAATTAGAATTTCAAGACCAGCGAAAAATATCTCGCAAATCGGCCAGGGAATCACCGAATGAAACCGATAGAAAATGAGATTCTGGCAAGGGAATCGCCGCATGCCAGAAAGAAAAAAATTAGAAATCAGCCAGGGTAAAAACCGCATTAAGCTAAGATTTCAAAATCAGCGAAGAAAACTTCACGAATCGGCCAAGGACTCACGGCATGAAACCGAAAGAAATTGAGAATATGGTAAGAGCATTACTGCAAACCAGAGAGAGAATTTTGAAAATTAACAAGGGTAAACACCACAATGAGTTAGGATTTTCAAAAATAGCGAAAATTACTTCGCAACTCGGCCAGAGAATCACCACATGAAAACGAAAAAAAATTAGGAGTCTGGCAAGGGAATTGTAGCATGCCAGAAAGAAAATTTTGAAAATCATCAAGGGTAAACACCGCATTAAACTAAAATTTCCAAAATAGCGAAGAACACTTTGTGAATCGGCCATGGGATTACTGCATGAAACTAAAAGAAATTGAGAGTCTGGCAAGGGAATCGCCGCATGCCAGAAAGAAAGTTTTGAAAATCAGCAAGGGTAAACACCGCATTAAGCTAAAATTTCCAAAACAGCGAAGAATACTTTCCGAATCAGCCATGGGATTACCACATGAAACTGAAAGAAATTGGAAGTCTAACAAGGGAATCGCCGCATGCCAGAAAGAAAATTTTGAACATTAACAAGGGTAAACACCGCATTAAGCTAGAATTTTCAAAAGCAGCGAAGAACACTTCACGAATCGGCCATGGAATCACGGCCAGAAACTGAAAGAAATGGGGAATCTAACAAAGGAATCACCATATATCAGAAAGAAAATTTTGAAAATCAGCAAGGGTAAACACCGCATTAAGCTAAAATTTCCAAAACAAAGCAAGGGACGTAACCACGTACTGCCAAAAATTTTTAAACTGGCCAAGAGATGAAATCGCATACTATCAGATGATTTTTAAACAAGGCAAGGGACAAAACTACATATTGCCAGATGATTTTGAAACAAGGCAAAGGATGAAACCGCATATTGCTAGATGATTTTTAAACAAGGCAAGGGACGAAATCGCATATTGCCAGATGATTTTTAAACAAGGCAAGGGACGAAACCGCATATTGCCAGATGACTTTTAAACAAGGCAAGGGATGAAATCGCATACTGCTAGATGATTTTTAAACAAGGCAAGGGACAAAATCGCATACTGCCATATGATTTTTAAACAAAGCAAGGGATGTAACCGCATACTACCAAATGATTTTTAAACAAGGCAAAGGATGTAACCACATACTGCCAACTGATTTTTAAACAAGGCAAAGGACATAACCGCTATTGCCAAATGATTTTTAAACAAGGCGAGACTACATGTCCAATTAAAACACCAGGATTATATTCTTCCTAATGAACTGCTCTTTTCTAAAAAGCATTAACCTTAGTTTTTCACAAAATAAACTTGATACCGGTCTAGGCCATGTCAAGTAACTTGTTCTTATTCCAAATGGGATAACAAAATATGGAGACAACAAAAATCTTGTCTCAGTTTAAGCTCCATAGTGTGTGTAATCTTTAATTCTTATACTGCAATCAATATGCACATTGTGCCATTCAACAAGAACAGACTATCATTGGTAGCAATATTTTCTTGAAAATTTGCCCCAGTTTCAAGTTCTCACATTATTATTACGATGTTAAGTCTTTGCTTGAATGTCCGAACTCTTCGGTTACAAACCTTCTTTAATTTGATGCCCTAATTTTTGCCTAAGCTGCCCTTTCATGTTTTCAACTTAGCAAGTTTTTTCTTCATTGTCTTTTTTCAAAGGTAAGCACCAAGTCTCAACCCTGTAAACAACTCCACATCAGTTCAGATCGTATCAAGTAAGTTGTTCCTGATTTCTGTAATGTGAAACTAATTAATAATGAAACACTAAAAGTGATATTCAATTCAGTCTTTATTAATCCTCACAAATCTTATCCGATGAATATATTAAAGAAAAAGTCCATTAGATGAATGAACCTCTGCTAGCAAATGTGTTGAAAAGAGAAAGGAATCGTAAAGCCCTTACACAAATGACAGAAAATCAAAGTTCGGAGATAACGCAATGTTGCCCCGGTTCAATTATTAAAGAGGAAGTTTATTTGGTGAATTAACCTATTTTATTGAAACCATTTGATAGAAAATCAAGTAGGTCACAAGACCTTGGAAATTTGTTAAATGAACAAACCTCTTTTATCAAAACAAGTGACATGAAGGAATCACAAAACCTTTGGAGTCTTTCGGATGAACAAAAACTCCTCTTATGGAAGCGAAAGGCAGAAAAGCCAAAGAAATGGGTGACAAAATTTTGCCCCAGTTGAGTTCTTCAACATTCACAAATATTGATTCTCATATTGCAATCGATACGTATCCTGTGTCTTTTGACAGAAGTATATCTTATATGACAGTGATGTACAACAGAAAAATTGCCCCAATTACAACCTCTCACATTAATGCTCTGATCTCGAATTTTACTTAATTACCCGATTTCTTGATTATGGGTTCTTTTCAAACTAAGCCCTAACTTTTGCCTAAGCCATCCTTTTGGGTTTCTGACTTAGCGGGCTTTTCTTTATGTTCTATTTTTTTGACTGAATCAGGAATCACTAGCATTGCTAGCTTTTACATATTCTCATTTTTTAGCTCGAAATCTTGATAATGAGCTTTTCTTTCTTCTTTTTTTTTCTTGTCGCCAAAGTGATATATTTTTTGCTATTTCCACGTAGGGACTTATCATTTTTGCTGATAACTCAAGCATTTTTCTGCTTCATTATGCTCTTCTTCAAAGGCACACATATTCATACCCGTTTCAATATAAGAATCAAAGAGCGGACATTGAAGAATCTCCAGATAATGAGAAAATTTGAGAGAATGATTTCCCTAGATGAGGGTTTTGAGATGACAAACAGGAGTATTTAAAGCCCAAACATAGAAATGAACAAACATCCAATTGCAAATTTGTATTCAAAGGATAAGATAAGATCCAACTTAATAAAAATCAAATGGCCTTGGACCTCAGCCAAATGAATCGAGACTTAAATTAAACAACACTAAAAGTGTAAACATTGTGAATTACATCACATCACTGACGTCGAGAAGCTAGCCTCCTTGTTCTAGCCTGATTCGATGATCTTGCTTCTCATCATCCCCCTCGATAGGACTGACTTTACCATCTTCTCCATGGCTAAGCAAGGGGTTGGTATTGATAGTTAGGCCATTCTGATCCAATGTGATAGCCCCATGCTTAAGCAGGTTCATTACTTGCTTCTTAAAGGCCTTGCAATTCTCTATAGTGTGGCCAGTAATACCGAAGTGATATGCACATTGGGCATTAGAGTCGTACCAAAATGGGTAAGGTGGCTGAAACAGCTCAACTGGTACCAGGCTTATAACACAAACATCAAACAACTTCTCATAAAGCTCGATGTTTGACATTTGAAAGTTTAGAAATGGCTCGGTGCTCCTAACTGACCGACTCCATGAAGGATTAGACCTTGGTGTCAGCGCTTGAACATAGCCAACCTCTGGCTTTTTTTTCTGAAAGAAAATTTTCTTTTGCCCATGTCTTACGAGCTCATCATTTTCAACCGATATCTTGCTAGCCCTTACCAGCACTTCAATTCTTTCCCCTGCTTTGATGAGGTCAGAAAAGTCTTTATAGGCACTACTCACCATTAGACCAATATAGGGAGCTTCCAGCATTCCTAAGAAGTATGAACAAATCTCAGAACTTGTCAATGGAGGTTGAACATCCGCTGCTAATGTTTGCCACCTCTAGGCGTGCTCCTTAAAAGTTTTTTTTTTCTTTCTTCTGCATGACCTGCAGCTGCTCCCTGGTTGGGGTTGTATCAAGATTGAAGTGGTAATGCCTGAGAAAAGCATCAACCAAGTCTTCCCATCTGCTGATCCTCGAGTGATCCAATGTAATGTTGATCCAGTAAGACTTTTGTGAAAAAAGTTTAACAACATTTTTTCATCATCCCCAGCAATGACCATTTCAGTGCAGTAAGATCTCAAGTGAAACTGAGGGTTCGTGCTGCCATCATATTTTTCAAACTCTGGGACTTTGAAGTCCTTTGGAATGTAGACATTGCAAGTCAATCTTAACTCCTTTACACTGACTACCCCATACGAACCAATTCCTTGCAGAGTTCTTAACTTTTTTTCTATCACGAGGACCTAGTCTAATACTTGCTTTTCCTGGTTGGATTCTTCAGGCTTAGAGGGTGGCACAAATGGTGTTGAGTCATAAGCATACACTCCTGGATGCCCAGTCATGGTATTTCCCCTCATTTCCTGGGAAATTGGCAACTAGTGGCGATGGTGGTGGATCAATGTTAACCACCCCTGGTACCTCAGATGATTGACTAAAGTACAATGACTCTTGCGGTGGCTAAATCAATTCATTCCCCCTCATATTATCATATACAAGAGTCATGAGCTTCAACGTCTATTCCTGAAGCTGATCTATACAACTTTCCAATCTTTGCATGTTTTCAGAATTTATTGGTTCAATCGACATGGTCCTAGTTGTTTTGTAGATACTCTTGAAAGAATGAGAGCGATAGGATGAAGCCTTCCTTGAAGGTGCAACGGTGTGATTTTTTTATTTTTCTCTGTTAACAAAATGAATCAACTTTTATTTTTAGCTTTAAACTTATCATTAGTGGTTTTAATGTCGTTCATTGAATCATTGAGCTCTTTGGTGAATAAAAATTAGTATTAAGGACTTCATCCTCGCCCATGCTCCTATTGAGAGTATAATACCCCATAAAGAAAAGCATGGTTAACAATGTCCCAAGGAAGTATAAAACCGTCACATGAGTGTTGTCTAATTAGAAATAATGGGTACGTGATTGAGCGAAATGAAAGTCCACTTGAGTCCTTCTCTAATGCAAAATTTTTTCTCTTCAATGATTCGAGGACCTTGAAACAAAACCACAAAATGGTAATGAAAAATGATGAAAAAAACATTTAAAATATATATATATATATATATATATATAT
>JASKGM010080579.1:0-14714 GCA_034509205.1 Ceratonia siliqua | reverse complement strand
ATAAAAAATTATAAATAAAATTAATTATTAATATATATATATATATATATATATATATATAAGTGGTGATTGAGTCACTAGGACTCACATAAAATATACACATATAAGTTATTCTACAAAATTAATCTTATATAAACATATATACATGTAAGTGGTGAATGGTTTATTCTACAACTTGTTTGTATATTGTATTTACCAACAAAATTTATGTTTACTTGCTTGAAATTCACTTTTGGTGAGCCAACAAACCAACTCACCATCTAAGTTAAATAACTTTAACAAAATATTTATTTTTAAAATTATTACAAATAATTAGTATCGTTAAACATTAAATATATTCAATTTAAAATATGAAAGACCAAAACTATTTAAATCAAAAGTGTCAAAGGCACTATTCATTTTGTTTAAAAAGGAAACAAAGAGTACTGAAACTCTAGCATGAAAAATTCTTACATAAATATATTATATCATTTCATCATTGCAATATCTAATAACTATAAGCAGTGTGAATTTTAAATGAAGTAAAATAAAGCTCATTTGAATCTCCCAATGTATTTTGATTTTATCTTATTTTAAATGTATACTTGGTTGATATTTATTAAATATTACACAAAAGACATATATGTATATAAGAATTTCTCCCAAGTATAAATTACTCATGTAGAACACATTTCTGGAGAAAACATACGTACAAAGGCCTAGGGGAAAAATGACCATTAAAATGAGGAAAAGGAATTACAGATTCCATCACAACACAAATTAGTGGTGATTTTGTGATGAGGAAGAAAATCTTCTGGCCAAATGTTTAATGGATTGGCCCATTAGGCCCAAAATCTTTTCTTAGGGACAAGATCGGATGTCCTTATCTCATCTATCTTTGCTGCTAATATGAAGTCATTCATGCTCAATCCTCCTGCACAAATTAAAAACCCTTTCAAGTGTCAAGTGTCAAGTTTTAACATGAGGATTTTATGCCAGTCTAATGCAATCAAAACCAAAAGAGTACATTATTTTTTGGTGTCACCAGAAATACCATATTCTATAATAGTGACTCATGAAATATTACTTTTTTCTTTGATGTCATTTTAAGGTACCAAAGAAAAAAATAAATATAAAGGTTAATTTAACTTTTAATATCTACAGTTCTACTTAATTTTTACTTTGATATTTATAGTTTAATTTCGTTCAATTAAGTCCTTACAGTTTCAATAGTTTTTATTTTGGTCCCTATAGTTAAATTTCGTCTAATTGAATCCTTACAGTTTCAATAACTTTCACTTTGATAATTATAATTAAAGATTCACTTAACACCATGAATATTATTGCTGAAATGTTAAAAAATTAATCACATGACAAATTCACACGTAAGCAAGCCATGTGATTAATTTTTTACCACTTCAACAATAATATTAACTGTGTTAAGTGAATATTTCACAATAGAGATCAAAGTAAAAGTTATTAAAACTGTAAGAATTCAATTAAAAGAAATTAAATTATAAGAACCAAAGTAAAAATTAATTGAAACTGTAAGGACCAAAAGTTACATTAATCCTAAATATAATAAGATATTGTTTTGGAATACAATATCTCTATAAACATCTCAATGGAATTATCCCAAAGCAAAACCTCTCATGACATAGCATCAAGTACAAAAGAAGAAGTTCTGCCAAGTGGACAAGGGAAGTGTACTATTTATAAGAAATTCTTAAGTAGACCTGACCTACACAATTTTTGTATATCATACCAATAATAAGTAAATACATAAGCATGTAACACGTTAGAGGCAGGATCCACCTAACATGCTTATGTGTTCATCTATAATTGTCATAATCTATACATCTTTATAGTCCAGGTCTACCTAAGAATTTCTCCTAGTTTATGGCTTACCAAGGGAAGCAGTCCATAATTCTGCTCTGACTTGATTTGGTTGTTCCAAGTGGAGATTTGGGAAATGGCCTGCAGCCTCTGTAACCTTAAAGATCCTGTTTATTAGTTCAACTCCACATTTAAAATCTCTCAATTTCCACAAGCATTGAAGTTTAAGTCCATCTTCTTCTTGCAATAGTCTCCAACCCACAACCTACAGGAATAAACAGAAAACACTATTAAAAAGATACTGAAGAAAGTGAAATGAACTTTCATCAACTTTGCTTCATTGACTGAGAAAGAACTTACTCCAAAATAATATAGTTGTGTTCAAACCAGTGAAGATATGACAAAAAATTAACAAAGAAACAGTTTCTTTGTGTAAGCATTCTTATAACTTAACAATGGCTTAGGAAAGAGTGGGCCGGGCCGGGCCTGCCCCACCCTAAAATGGGCCTGCTATAGCCCAGCCCAACCTTGCCATCTAAGGGCCTATGGAAAATAAACCTTCTAATAGTAACTAATCCTAGTAGAAGAGTGCCCCCTACTCTGAGACCCTAGTAGAAAGCCAAAGAGGCACATCCAACTTCATCTATCATCAAAGATCCTGGTTTGGGGCTGCCGAGTTTGGTGGCAGTCCCCTCCTCCTTTCTTCTTTTTCGTTCTCATTTTTTTGTTTTTCATTTTAGTGGAAGTAGTTTCTTCTTTCATGGAAATTTCCTCTTTCCTTGCGGAAGTTATCTCCGTCCTTCTCCATGGAAGTTGTCTAGTCTTTTCAATAAGAGATCTCCTAGTTAATGTCCTTGAATATTTTCAACTTACCTATCAGATTTGCAACAGTATTCTTCACATCTTGGCAGAGGAGAACTGTTTGAAGGCTAATCCGGAGGGATGCGTGTTGCCTCTTCATGAAAGGCTTCAAGTGTTCTTCTTGTTTATCTTTTAGTTGTTAATTTGATTAGGTGATTGTAAATGTTCTATTATTGTCTTCAGAAGTGCAGGCTTATTATTATGATTGATCTTATCTGTAGTGCCTTGCTTCTGTAATCCTTAGCTCTTTGTACCTGTTTTTGCAATGATATGATATTTTCTGACCAAAAAAAAAAGTAACTAATCCTAGTAGTCTAGAACAAAGAATCATTCCTGGACAATAACTATAAATGTCCCAACATTGAGTAACTGCCTGAAAGAAATATGCAAATATCTTTTTAACGAAAGAAAAGTTGCATTTCTAATTTTCTAGATTTGGAACAAGACCAAAACTGAAAATCACGTATTCAAAGAAAACAGGACCAGACATCAAATATTCAAAGGTTGAGAGGCAGAAAATTAAGACACACAAAGATAATCAATGTCCAACTAGAAGTGATCCTTGTTTCCATATTTTATACTCAGAAAATTCTATGAAAAGAGAAGCGGAAAAAATAGTTGCCTCAATGATCTCAGCGAGCATGTAAACAACACATTCACTAGAATTTGATAAAAAAAAAAAAAACCCTCTCCCAACACAATATTGAAGAGAATATTATTTCATCTATTGCTGCATAACTCTCACTGCTATAAATAAGCAGGAGTTCAAGTGTTTACAGACTCCAGACGAAAGCAAATACCACTATGGCTAACTAATCGAAAACAAAGGAGGCGTGCTGCCACAATAACTAACTACACGTACTCACTACCTACTGCACGTACTAGACTCCTACTAACATACTGTAATTAAAGAAACAGCAGAAGCAACTACATTGACCAGTCACACTTTAGCGACTTGCATGGGCCATTTTTGCAGCACAAGTGCTCCACGTCCCCTTATAACCCATGATACTAGGTAGTTGGCTTTGGGACTCATTCAAAATGTGGTGTATCATTCCTCCCTCCATGAGGTGGGCCCTTGTCCTCAAGGTCCATGTCATGGAAGCTGTCTTGTACGGCTGCAATAGTTTCCCATGCGGCGTCATCTTTTTCTTCATGCGTCACCTCTTCACACTTGAAGTTAATTGCATTGGTGTTCCCTTCAAGCAACAGTAGTTGTGGAACTCGGCATTATGGCCAATTGTGAATTTATTGTTGCAATTAAAACGGAGGCCATGAGCTCGCCTCTTCTGCATTTCCTCCCATGATAGATGCTTCACCAGAGATGCTGGGTTGAGTTTTCCTGGGGCACGAAGGTTTAGCTGTGGTCGTTGACAGAGGATTTGATCATCTTGCATGCTTGCAAGGCTAATGATTTCATTCAATGACTTGGGTTTGAACATTCGGATGCCTTTCGCTATCTCAGGAACGAGATATCCCAGAAAGGTTCCCACTAGAGCCTTTTGCGTCCAATCATGAACTCGATTGGCCAACCTCTCAAATTCCTTCAGGTATTCCTGCAAGAATCCCCCTTGTCTTACCCGACAAAGAGCTTCATCAAAGTCTTCACAGTCGGTCCAAATCGAGCCCACATCTCCTCCTCAATCGACCCTCCTCCTTGTAGGCTGAGTGCATCCATTGCCACTATTGATCTGCTTCTCCCTCTAGGTGGAACGATGCCAAGGTGACTTTTTGTGCTTCTGGAGTGCCTTGATACTCAAAGAACTAGTCCACTCGGTAGGGTCATCGCCAGAGTATCTCAGAAACTCGAGCTTAGCCATTTTGGATGTGAAAACTTGCCTACCACCATCTAGTTCTTCCCTATTCTCCTCTCTGTTGTTGCAGGAGTAATTATCTCAGCCATTGATGTTATTGCTAAAGCCTGCTCGTTTTGGAAGTAACCCTTCAGAGTTCAGACAACCTGTTAATGGTCTCCTCCAAGTGGTGCAACTTGTCAGCCATCCCAAGTGCCATTCATGTCATTCCCTCCTGAAGTCCTCCATTTCCAGCTTTGTTAAGCCACGATGTTATGAGGGAGTCCCGAAACCAACTACCAGATGTTATGAGGGAGTCCCGAAACCAACTACCAAGTATCATGGGTTACTCGTGTTTGTGCTGCAGATGGCCCATGCAATTGCTATTTCTTTAATTACAATAAGTTATTAGGTAGTGGGTGTGCAGTAGTTAGCATGTCTCCTTTGTTCTGAGTAAGTTCAGTACTATAAATATGTAAGCCTTGCATTGAAAGGAAAAGAAGAAAATATTTGGTTCATTGTGGTTTGTTCTTTCCCTAGAAGAATACTTTTCGCAATGCTATTGTATCTACTTTGACTGGGACCTAACACTAGTTGCTCAATCTGTTCTTTGCTGGTAGCCATTGAAAACTAGGCTTTGATACCAATTGATAAGCTCCAATCAGAGTAGATACAATAGCAGAGTGATAAGTGTTTCTTTCGGGTAAGAACAAGCCACAATATTGAAAGAGAATATTTTTTCATCTATTGCTGCATAACTCTCACTGCTATAAATAAGCAGGAGTTAGTTCAAGTGTTTACAGACTCCAAGCAAATATCACTATGGCTAACTACTCGAAAACAAAGGAACTACTCGAAAATAAAGGAGACGTGCTGCCACAATAACTAACTACACGTACTCACTACCTACTGCACGTACTCAATTCCTACTAACATACTGTAATTAAAGAAACAGCAGTAGCCTAACGATACGTTGACCAGTCACACTTTAGGGACTCGCATGGGCACGTCCCCTTATAACCCACGATGCTTGGTAGTTGGCTTTGGGACTCTTTCAGAACGTGGTGTATCAAAGTACAAGAATTTCAGAAGTTCTAGAATTAAGTACAGTAACCTATAAATTACAATGAACAGTCTCCTTTTCACAAGCTAAGCTGTGAACTATCATAGGCAAATTCAAAGAAACTAGTCAATGAATGCTGGAATATCACTTCTACTTACTTATGTAAAAGGCAAAAAAAGCTCATAGGTTATTTTTCTTCAACACTGGAGAGCATCTCTATTTCTCTATATGCATATGAAGTTGTTCCACAAAAAGAGCAAAATTTAGCAAATGGGCAATGAATTCTGACCTTCTTTAAGAGCTTTTGGGCATCATCTTCGGACATGGGAGACTGTAGAGGGGAAATTGGTGTACACTCTTGCTGGGAAAGAGAAAGAGCAGAGATATTGGGGATAAGGATTTTGTGCTCGGTGTCAACATTGCCCAACACTTTCTCTCCAAAATTACTTTCTAATTCAGCAGGGAATGGGTCTCTAGCCCCAAAATCACCCAGCAAGTCGCTGCCCAAAGCACGAGTTCTGAGGGCAAATCCATTTCGAGAGGGAGCCAGAGAAAGAATTGGGGAAGAGGGATAGTGAAGAAAACGAGGGGTGGAGATGAAATGCACAAGGGGAGAAGCGAGGTTGGATGTGGCCATCTAATTCTTTGTGCTTGGCACAGTCTGGGATGGAATTCGTGGAGGGGGTTGTAATGTACAGAGCTTCTGTAATCCGGTGGTAGGGAGCAAGGGATATGGTTTGGTGGTCAGGCTGGGACGCTAGTGTTCGGATCACCAAATAATTAGTTCTCAGGTCATTAATTAAACTGATTAAATAAATAATTATTCATAAAAATTAATATATTCTTTTAAAAAAAATAATATATTGATTAATATGAAAAAAAGTTAAAATAATTTTTATACATAATTTAACATGTGTATATATTAATTTTTAATATTATAAAAATAAAAATAAAAAAATAGATTGGATCATAATAAATTAACATATAATTATATAATTATAACAAAACTTAATACTAATCTAATCAAAAATAATAACAAAATTAATTATTCATTAACTTTTTTTGTTTGATCTAATTCAATTACTCTGAGTTATTAATCCATTTGATTCATTTGACAACTAAATTAATTTAATTCAATTATTATAATTGAACTAGTTTAATGACTGATTCATTATGTCAATAATAAATTAACCAGATCCATCATAATTTTATAACTATGGTCAAATCTCCTCTTATTTGTTTTTAATATTGTAAGAAGCTAACGGGTTTAATTAGTTTGTGTACATTTTAATTTAATTTTTTTCTGTCTTTTGTGCTATACTAAAAGTGCGAAAAATATAATTGACAAATTAAACCATATTTTTTTATATTAAAGAATTGAAATACATTTGGGTATTCACAGGACAATTCAATCCCACATAAAGAATACCTAATTAAAAAAGAATCCCTACAACCCCTCCCAAATTCAATTATGTCGTACTGGTATGATAAGTCCTATTAAATTATGATCGTCTATTATTATATAAATAATCTCAATTTTATACTTAATTTGATTTTTTTAATATATTTTATTAATTATAGACATTATATTTTTTTACGGATGACCACGATAAACATCATAAGATGATCATGTCTTTTTTAAAGGCATGACCATATTCGTTTATCCTCTTTCAAGCCTTTTCTAGGGATCCAAATCCCTTCTTTTTTTTTTTTCATAAGAAATGAATAGGTTTTTTCTCTTGATATTTTGGTAGCCCAAGATTAAGTTGTATTAATTTTAAGATTTCGTTTTTTAATTTTTCTCTCTCTTTCATCCCCTCCCCCCTCTTTTGCGCTATCATCTCCTCTCTTTTCCATCCCCTCCCTCCTCTATGCCAAGATAACTAATGTTTGCAAATCCATAGGTGCTCCATAGTTACTTGGGTTTACAGCTCTGATTGTTATCCTTTGTTTTAATGGTCAATGCAGGAATAAGGGATATTGATCTTTTGATCACCCATTTTTGGAAAACCATTTTGGGGGGCTTCCGCCTTACACACAGAAAATTGGAATGCCTAAATCACGAGTCTTATATATTGTGTTACGATCACCTCATATTGATAAAAACTCCAGAGAAAAATTTGAAAGGGAAATCAAGAAACAATCTTTGGTAATAAAAACATAACCGCATTCTATGTTCATGAATAGTGGGTTGAAAAAGAAGAAGGAAGAAAAATAAGAAAATAATTTTTTAAAAAAATTTATCTACCACGTTTCATGATTGTGGTTGTCAAGAAATTGGACGGTCACGATTTAGAAAAAATGAGGAAAATGACCGATTCCGAAAAAGACTGGATCCAAATTTCTTTTCCAGTGTTTACTATTTATGTATTCGAATATTGTACAGTTAAATCTTGATCGTCTAACGGATGTTGGATGATTAGGATTCGACTATTTTTTTTATTTTTTTGTTGACACACATTTTGATGCGCATTTTATTTTTTAAAATATTTTTGCATTGAATACATCTTATATAGTTAGGATCTGTTCATGATCCAAATTTGGCCCCAAAGTAATGAAAATAAAAGAAAATTATATCTTGGGAGTAGGAGGAGGAAGGAGCCACTTGGAAGCCTCAATAAAGCCGAGGGAGATGAAAGGCTTAGCATCACATCAGTAAGGTGCTTGGTGAACTTCTCCCGTTGCTCACATCTGTGCCTGCTCCTTTGTTCTTGTACTCTCCAAAATATGAAGTGCTGGAAGTATTATAATTCAAATAATAAGAACAATTACGTCTGTGCTTGTATACAAATTTTATTGAAATAAAGAAAAATTTTAAATGAAATTATTTGCATATAAATACCATAATTGAGAGTATCATATCAAGTTGATCGATTGAACAGAAAAATTGATAAATCGATCGATTCTATGATCTAATTGACCCCTTAAAATTATAGGGTCACAAAACTATGGAAATGAATCCCATGTAATTGCATTATGTTCCTTATATCGTGGCCGTACAACATACAGAGAAAAAAATATATATTTCAAGATGCGTACAAAATAAAAAAGGATCAAATTATAATTATTTAATGCGTATTAAATGGTTACAATTTAACAGAATGTCGTACAATTTACAACACGGGATCCTGATCCTAAAACTAGTTGATTACATGTTGAATCGGCTTAAATATGTTCCCATATTCTAGTTCAACAAAATAAAGATAATTTGGATTTGAAATCCAGGAATTAATCTACTTTGCCAAAGATATATATTGACTCAACTTTATCCTTTTTAAAAAATATATATAATTTAATATTTTCTATTTACAACTTATAACAAGCTTAAAAAATTACTTTTAATATGATATTATTTTTTTAATAAAATATAGTATGTAAAAATTTGTAATATATATATATATATATATATATATATATGAAATTTTTATAAAAATTAGAATAAATTACTTTCTCATCTATTGAAATATGTCTTAATTACATAATCTTCTCTTATATTAAGTTAATATATATGGACCTCCCTTGAAAGAAAAAAAAATTACAACTTAACCCAATTTTTAATTTAAATTTAGTTAAAATATTTGTATTTAAAATACCACTAGAGAACTTTTAAATTTACCTATTATTGATGTAAAAAAATTTTAAAAATTATTTAGTGTGTTTGAATCTTGAATTTTGTCTATTATTGATTATTAAAAAAAACTTTTAAAAGTTACTCAGTCTACTTTTTATTCTTATTTCACATCAATATTACTAAGATAGAATGAATAAATAAATGATTTTAATTTCACAACTATTTTTTTTTTGTTTTTTTTACAAAGGGTATTTTATATTTATAAATTACTTAACTAAGGTTAAATTTAAAATTGGGTAAATTATAATATTTTTTAAACTTTTAAAGGATGTTTGTATATATTTTTATATGCCCTTCCCATACATTACTTTCCTATTTTTATCTCTCACCACCTTTTTTGTTATTTTTTCTCTTTTTTATTATTTAGACTATTTTCTATGTGTGATACTTTTTTAGAATTTTTTTAGAATTTTTTAGTTCTCCTTTAAACAGTATGCTTAGACAGTACTTTTTGAATTAAAATAGTGAAATCTTTTATTATTTAAAGGAAAAGAAAAAAATTCTCAAAAAATTTTAAAAATTATTATATATAGAAAATAGCTCAAATAATACAAAAAAAGTAAAAAAAAAAACCAAAAAAATGGTGTTAGGAAGTAAAAATAAAAAAATGCTAATGTATGAGAAAGGTGTTGTAGTATAACAAGAATCATTTTGATAATGGAAGAAAATATTTTGTAATTAAAAAATCTCTAAAAATAAAAATAATTTACTCTAAAAATAAAAATAAAAATAAAATCCATTCAATTTTAAATGATTGATAAATACAAGTGTTTAAATTGAATTAAAGTAGGGACTTACTTGGCTGTCTCTGGCCTATTGTTGTCGCTCCACTCAACATGATTCCCCATTCTACTCTTATTGGCGTAAGCATAGGCCACTTTGGGATGTGACTGCCACGCTCCACCCAAGTGCGTGCCATTGGCATGCCCACTTATGTCGCATTGCACAAATGAGAACCCAATCTCCTGCGAAGGTTTCTCACCCGCACTTGCAGCTATAATGCTTCTCCTGTTCCCAACCACATTCCACTGTGTTCTGCATCCAAAAATTAATCCTCAATTATTACCACAATCTTAATTTTTTACAAAATTAATTAATGACTTATTAAGTAATAATTTCAAAATGCATTTCATCATAAAAAAAATGAATTTTTGAAAAGATAATTCTTTAGAAAAAATTAAATAAATCAGGTCTAAAAAAATATATGAAATAAATAAATTATAAATTGACATACAAGCATATTAATAGAAAATTTTAATAAATTCTATTAAAAAGTATGTTTAACGTTCCTATATGTAAATTCATTAACTTGATTTATAATTTTTTTATAAATCAAGCTAAAACTCTCAAAAAGGTTGAGATATTAGCCATTAAATATATTTGAAAATTCTTGACTTAATCGGTCATTGGTTGACTTTGTAAACAATATAAAATTAAGTTGATAATTTTGAGTTACATTTAGTGATGAGATAACTCAAACTCTTAAAGCCATTTTTATAAAGTTAATATCGAGCTTTTTGTATAATAAATCAGATGCTATTAAGAATATGAATGCATGCATTAGTGGACCTTAATTCTCTTCATTTTCTTTCGAAATTTGCATGATAAATTTTAAAGAGAAAAAGAAATATATGAGCGAGACTCACACAAATCAAATATACTTGATTTTATTTAGTGTGAGAAACACTTATTTACTTTGTCTCTTTCCATTTACGTGATGAATCTGTTCATGCATTAGTATATAGATACTTACCAAATAAAGTGACTTTCCACTTCCAAATATGAAATCGATAGTGCCTTGAATTATGCAATCTTTGATCAAATGATGGCCTCTATCATTACAAAGGGTGTCTTGAAATCAGATATGGATCCCATCATGTTATTAAGTAACACAATGGGATCATGTTACCAAGATTGTGACACCTGACAAAATTTTTTTTTTCTTTTCCTCCTCTTTGTCTCCCAAATCCCCCCTGAAAGAATCTCCCCGCTTTCCTCCTGCCACCATCACTGCCAAGGCTGGAGCACACACCGCTGGCAACGAAGAATGCCATTCCTTGGCCATTGTCTTCAGCCACTGCCTGCAAAGCTTGCTCCCCGTGGTGTTGCGAAGATGTGATTTGATTTCTACAGCTGCCATCGATATGCACCTCAATGGGGTAGAGTCCACCAAATCACGGGTCACAAGGAGAGGTAATTATGAAGTAGAGATAATTTCATAGAGAGTGGAAACTACTATGCCAGTATACTTTTTCTGCTGCTACTATTTAGGGTTGCAGAACATGAATAAGCTTTTGGTCTGACTGGATTTGAATGAAAAATAAGTCTTAATTCGAAGGACCTTCCTTGAGGCTTGAGAACTTTATAATAAGTTCCTAAAAACCAATTTATTTTATTGATGATTATAGATCCCGTTGGTAGATTAGAGTGGACACCATCTTGAAGAATATGCTTTTTCAGCACCCATATATGAGAAGTTTCATTTCTTGTTTTAAACAAGAAGCTTTAAACTTAAACATTATGCTTGTATGGAAATACTATCATGGATTAAGTTGTTACTTTCAAGCAAAATTTCCCATATGTTTCTCCTGAAAAATAAATTCATTTTACTGATGATTATAGCTCATGCCTACTGATTAAAGTGGGTACCATTTTGAAGAATATGCTTTTTTCTGCACCCTGATGGAAAATTTGATTTTATGGTTTAAAAAAGAAGCTTTGAACTAAAACATTTTGCTTGTCTGGAAATGATATAATGGATTAAGATGGTGTTAGTTTCAAGCAAAATTTCCACATATCTATGGCAGCTGTAGAAAGAAGAGGGCAAGAGGAAAGCAGGGAGAAACTTTTGGCCTTCAGGGGAGAAATTTTGGGAGAGAAAGATAAGGAAAGGAATTTTTTTACATGTTCTGCTACGTGTCACAATCTTGGCCATCCACATGAACGATGGATGACCAAGATTGAGGTAACATGATCTTGTCATGTTACCAAGTAACATGATGGGATCCGTATCCCTTGAAACTGGATGGGGATCCTATCACCAAATAACATGATGGGATCCTATTACTTGGATTGTGGCCGTCCATTCGTTTGGATGAGCATGATTAAGCCATGTGGTAAAACATTTAATAATTTTTTTTTCATTTTTCCCTTATCTTTCTCTCTTTTCACTTCTGAAAGTTTCTCTTTCTTCCTTCCCTCCTCTTTCTCTCCTGCCACCGTCATTGTTGAGGCTGGAGCACACCACCGTCGGCAAAGGAGAATGCCAGTCCTTGGCCATTGTCTTCGACTGCTGCTTGAGGTTCCAAACAAAGCATTGAGGCAAGATGGGATTGATAGTAAATAACGAGCTAAACAGGTACCTGAAATAACTCTAGCAACACCCTTCAAGAACCAAGGTTTCACTCTTCATCTATCTTTTTGTATCTCTTTCTATTTACTTTAATTTGATGGGTGGGGTTTTGGTTGTGCTTCCATTTTCGTTGACCCTTTGTTTAGCTATCCAGAAATAAAATTATAGTTATAATGAAAGTTGCTACCTTTCTTCCTCTCCGTTCTCTAGATTATTGAAGGGTTGAGGTAATTTAATGGTGGTTTATGGGTTTAATTTATGAATTTTCTCACATTCATGTAGCTAACGTATGTAGTTTCCCCTTCTGATGATTCTTTGTACAAATTTGTGCTTAGATATTTAATTTAATGGGATTTCTATCATTTTCCTGTTTTAAGGTTAAACCAGGTAATCACGATGGGGGTGTTGTTTGGGATAAGTGACATAATGTCTCAAAAGCTTACTGGCATACAGAAAGTTCAATTGAAATGGCTTCTTCTCAAAGTGGTGAGCTTCTTTTACCTTTTACTTTTAGCTTTGCAAAGTGGTAAGCTTAAAATTTTCTAATATTCATGTGTAAGAGAAATATTAGACAATTTACAAGTGACAAGGAATGGAGAAGAAAGTAAAATAGTAATAAACAACAAATGTGCCATATGATCATAAGCTATTTGTAATAATGCCGAATAGAGTATGTGTGAAATAATACAATATATTTTCTAGGAAAATATTTGTTCAACTTCTAGCTTTATTTTGAATGAAGAGCCAGGACAAATAAGTATGAAATTATTGAAGGTTTCTTATTTATCTTTTGAAGGTAAAATGGTAAAATTATGATTGAAATGATATAAAGCACAAGAAAAATAATATATTCTTGCTCCTTTGCCATGTCAATGCACTGTGCCATGTATATGCTATGTATATATGGACAGAAATAGCTGCCAATCCGTTAATGCCTTCTTAAAATTGTTAAATTTCAACTCTTACCATGTCAGGTGGCATGTGCTTTACTGTTATTATGTTGTGTATGCATATGGAATCACATAAATAGTTTATTGCATGCAGATTTTTGGAGCTTCTTATCTGGGACCATATGGACATTTATGTCATATAATATTGGATAAAATTTTCAAAGGGAAGAAAGATTCAAAAATTGTAGCCAAGAATGACAAATTGAGATAATTCATTGTGTGTGTAATCCCCATAAGTACATATATTTCCTTTAATGTTAGTAATTTTGGATGTTTACTTTGAATCTATTTTTCTGCTTAACTTCTGAGTCTCCCAAATATGCTTCCTTTTCTTTCTTCTCGTATTTTGGGTGCTAGATTATTGCTTTGATATTAGAAAATTGAAAAATACTTGTGCTAGAATTCTTGAAATGAAATTAGGGTATGCAGAAAGAAATCTATACAACAGTTTTCTTCCCCTCTATTTGTTTTGCATATGCTAAAGATATATCCTGCCATGTATGAGGATCATGCCACTCTCGTAGTTTGACCCTTAATTGCATTCATTTTGCATATATGTTGATAATGAAAATCAGTAACTTTTGAATTTGATTAGGAACTTCTATTTTAAGATATACCTTTACCAAGTTTATGAGGTCAGAAGAAGCTTAATGCTATTCACCAATGTTGAAATGATCTTTTAAATAAGCCATGATAAAAATATGGTACCATTTATGCAATATGGCAGTGATAGCAATTGGAGATTTTTCTTATACACTGATATTATTTTTATTTATCATTTTAGTGTTTTGTGTTAATATTGGAATTCTAAATGTGTTGTCTGGTCAAAATTTTTAAATTCTCTCCATTCACTTAAAAGGAAGAGGTAGAAGATCTTGACTTATTCTTCCCACAAGATCACAAGAATCACCATTGTTAGCATGAGAAAACATGAAAAAAAAGTTATTATCAATTTGCTTGCTTGAATCTTGGGAGGTTCATATAAGGTGCACAAGATCATTAGCTCACTTTACTTGTGATCCTGTGCATCCATATTATTATGATGATCCCAAGTAATCATGCAATAAATTAATATACATTTAAAAAAAGCATTCATTTATAAACTTTACCATATAGTATTCCCAAAAGCTATAAATACATCAAGTTCCAAGAAAATGCATGTCAATACCTAATTTTATCTAGGTAGTTTCATTGCAATTAAATAAAAATTATTAAAAATTCAAGCATTAAGAAAATTATTAAAATAATA
>JASKGM010080568.1:3107-14714 GCA_034509205.1 Ceratonia siliqua | reverse complement strand
TTAAATGGTTGTAATTACAACAATAAAAATGAAAAGTTGTAGTAAGCTAATAATAATGGGTTTAAATAGAAATTAGAAATAATTTCCTTACTCTTTTTTAAAAAATTGAAGCAAAATTTAAATTTTTTAAAAAAATCTAGCAAAACTAATATTAGAAAATCTTTTTATGTCAAAAAGTTTTTGAAAGAAAATTTTTTCAACGAAATAAAGGAGCAAAAGGATACGTAGGTTGATTTTATTAGTAGACATATGCTAACTTTGATGTGCTCTGTTTAGAGGTGGAGTAACCAATTTGCCTCCCACATGTTTTCTTTATTAAAACAAATAGTAAGAGCTATGATTTTCTGCTTTAGACGAAACGTGCACCACGGAGTTGGTGGTCTTTTGGCATGGCACTGCCTCTCCTTAAAGCCAAGATTCATTTCATGCCTTGGTGATGAAGAATCTCATGGATAAGGAGGAGTAAGAGGTCAATTCGGGACAATAGGACCGATTATGTTATTGAAATTATGATAATTCATTTATTTTAAATAATTAAAATAAATAAATAAATAAAATATAACTTGATTGTTCAAAATGAATGAATGATAAATATTTCGCCTAATTAGATTTGTGCCCAAAATATGGACTTAGTTGACATTGAAAACCCCTTTTTCATATAATCTAATATATATTATAGGGTATGTTTTATTCTGGTTTTATTTTTTGGTTTTGAAAACAGTTTTTAAGCACAATTTTCAAACACAATTTTGAAAATAATAAACAAAAATTTATTTTGAAAATTCTATTTTCAGAAAATTTTCATTTAACTTAATTTAAAATTTTAAAACTGACTTGTCTTTGCTTAAATTATAATGTATATGATTAAAATATAGTAATTTTAATTATAATATTATAGAATAAAATAATAAAAATGATTAATTAAGTTGGCTAATAAATTTATTTAAAATTCGTTAATAAAAATTAATTTTTTATGTTCTTCTTAGAGAGAATTGAGACTGGCTTAATGTTGTTATCTATTTTCTGTTTAAAAGTACAAAAAAATTAAAAACTAAAATTTAAACATAATTGTACCGAACAAATTTTCTTTTTATTATTTTCAAAAACAGAAAAGTGTTTTTAAAAATAAAAATCAAACATGCCCATACACACTTCATTCCTCATGTATATAACTGGCATAAGTTTTGTCATAATCTTTGATTGATAAAAGGGATAATTTTAGGTATTTTTAAAAATATTATATTCTAAAAAAGTGTTTTATATATAAAATTAGAATAAAGTATAATTTTGGTCTCTAAAATATTCTTGAATTCTTAATTTAGTCGTTTAATTTTTTTTCTTAATTTAATTTTTCAATGTATATTTTTGTATTTAAAAAAGGTTCTTTAAACATAATTTTTTTTCTTAATTTAGTTTTAAAAAGACTTTTTGAAGACAAAAATACATATTAGAAAACCAAATTAAAAAAAAATCATTTGAGGACCAAATTGATTTAAAAAAATTTTGACGACCAAAACAATAATTTAATTTTTTTTTTTTTTGAGTGCTTATAATAACCTGAGAAGAAAATGAAGTCATACAAAGTACCATTTCAAAATATAATATTTCTAAAAATGTCAAACAATACTCTACTCTTAATAAAACTAAACTGAATTGAAATCTTATGAAGTAGTGTTTATAATGATACCAGAAAAAAATAAAATCTTATGAGTTATAATGATAAAGAAGAAAATGAAATCTTATAAAATACTATTTTAAAATACAATTATTTCTAAAAATGCCAAACAATATTCTACCCTTAATAAAACTAAACTGAAATGATTTAAATTGCATATGATTTTTCTAGTTTATTTGATTTGACTAAAATTTGAATTCCTAATCTTTATTCTTAAAGATAATTTCAGTATCTCTGACTCACAAAATATTAGGGGTAGACCATAAAAAATGTGCATCATAATGTGCTCTATGTAAACCCTTGTCTGCATTGATATCCTCCATAGAAATGGGACAAGGCCTCTTAAATAATAACAACAAGAATCTTAATTGTCTTCATAAAATAAACATGAACGAACAACAACTACTCTGAATGCATAGCATTTAATTTATGTAGGTTTGGACAATTTCTAATGGTACTGTTACCCACTTGTATAGGATTAGGACCCTACAATCTTATAAATTGTGAATGACATTATTTGAATGATAAATTCTTGTATGAACTTAGGGCTGTTTAATCCTTCTACAAAATTAATATTTAAAAAAATTAATTTTTATACAACCACATAATTTGAAGAATGATTGGGATTTAAAAATCTTGATTGTTGGGATTTCATTTCTTTGCAGCAAATACTAATATAACATAGTGAATCTAAATTCTGAACCATACCCATTTGATAATTTTACAAAATTTTCATTTTTTTAGAATTTATACCATAATGTCATTTATCATTTTTTTTACAAAACTCAGACTTATCTTGTCGTTTTAATATTTACTAAAACAAAATATGGTATCAAGAACTGTTAAAACCCCCTACTCATGTAGCTCTTCAAAACTTAAACCCTTCTCTAATTTGTCTGGCGGTACAATAATCATAAAGATTCGTTTCACAATTTTTTATTTTCATTAATTTTTTAATAGTACAAAAAAACTCATTATAATTTTATCAAATTTTCAACATGTTCCTTATAATTTTATTAAGAGTAAATTACTTTAATATCTGTTGAAGTTTTGTAATATAATATTTAGCACATTTTTTGTTATCCAAATGATACTTACTTTTTTTATGAAGATGTGAAGATATCAATTTCTCATCGATTTTCATTCATCTATTATATTAGTATTAAGAGTGAATTTGTCTTTTAACACATTTATAAAGGAACTAAGTGTTATTTTAAAAATAAGAATAATACCGAATATTATATTACCAAATCTCATAAGAAATTAAAATAATTTATCTTTTTATTAATTATGCTCAGTTAACAAAATGTAGATGATGGCAAGGACCAAATCAAAAACAATTAAAACTTTATAAACTCAATTACAATGAAAGAAAAAAGTTTAAAGACAAGAGTGAAATTTTGGTAGAATTATAAGTATATTGAAAGGTTTAAGTTTGATTCCCAATATTTCTTAACAGGCAATTTACAAGTATTATTTTTCCTAAACTATATTTGACAACAACAAGAATTTATACAAAAGTTTTTTGGAGTGTTTGAATAGGTTTATATTTTTTTAATTAATATTTTAAATAAAAGTATTAATTTTAATAAAAATGAGTATTTGATATTTGGATGTATTTATTTATAAATGATTTTACTAAAAAAATAATTGTTGAGTTTGGATATAAAAATATAGAAATATTTTTGTGTAAATAAAATTACTTAAAAAGATATGTAAAATCATTTTTTATATTGTGTTTTGATAAAAAGATATTTTATCACAAATTTTAAAAAATAATTTTTTTATCAAAATTAAATTTAAAATTATAAAATATATTATTAAAAATTCTTATTTTTATTTTTAGTAAATGAAAATATGTTAACAATATAAGAATAATGTTATCATTTCTTTCTTCTATTAGAAATAACTTTTAATCAAAAGTTAAAAAAACCACTTTTCAAACCAACTGCTTTTTAATTATTTTACTAAAAAAAATTTAAAAATAAAGTAGTTGACAAACATCACATTATAATAAAAGTAATTTTTTTAAAAAAAATAAATACTTGTTTGGAATGATTTTTGTTTTATTTATTTTTTAAATAATTTTTAAGAATAAGTACAAAAAATAATTTTATAAAATAAAAAAATAAAAAACTTGTTTGAATACAAATATTTTTCATTAGTTATTTTTCGTATTTTTTAAAAAATAAAGGACAAAAACAAGCTAAATCACCAAAAGTTATTCTCTATTTTTTATTTGTTAATCATTATTTTCAAAAATAATTTTCAAAAAATAACTGATAAATAAATTTTTTTAAAATTCTTTTTAATTTCATAAAATAAAAAAATAACTTTTTAAAACTGTTCTAGAGATCCCAAAACTTTTCTTATAGAAAAGCTGTTGGCAAATGGGCAGCTGCATACTGCGGTTGCAACAAATTTTCCATTCAGGTGACATATATTTGTCTACATTTTCTGGCACAACGGAATTTAAAACCATGGGTCATAGCTAGCCATAAAGTTTGGAGCTTGAAGGTGGAAACTTGAAATTCAAGTATACTTGATCTCTCAATGGACAGTCAGAAGAAATAAGCAGGAATGGAAGAAGATAGAAAGAGAAATGGTAAATGGTAAATTATTAATAAATATGTGATATTTTTTATTTTTAAAATAATATGTATTTTCACTATTTCTTTTATGAAAGTGTAAGAAGATTAATTTGTTTTTATTTTTTATTTACTAATTATATTAGTGTTAAGAATAAATTAATTTTTTTATATTTTTATAAAAAATAAATTTTATTTTAAAAATAAAAAATATATTTAATTATTATATTACCAAACAAACTTCTAAAAATTTATGATAATTTACCTAAATTAAATGCTTAACACAGAAAGCAGGAAAAACCATTTATGATAGTTGTTCAATTTCGGTATCTATAACTATCATGACTCACTGCTCTTTCAAAGCAGCTACCAAACTTTTTCAAAAAGTAAATGGCATTATTTATTTAACCCTAAATGTGACTTTTGCCCCCCAATTCAAAGTGAAAAAAAAAATTTAGTTAGGTTAGATTTATAAAAAATTAAGTAGATCGAGTTAGTTATAAATGAGAGTAAATTAGTATTTTAATTTTTTAAAGATTTTACTTTTTTAATATAATTAAGTATTTAAAATTAAACATTTTCAATTTAATCTCTTAAACTTTAATTGTGTTTTAATTTTGTTCTTCTATTAATTTAGCTAATCACGATTTGATAAAATTAATAATATGAAGCAACATATTGATTAAGTACCAACACAATATTTAATAATTACGTGGTTAATCAATTATTTCATGTTGTCAATTCTTTAAACCATAGTTAATAAAGCTAATGATTGAATGAAATTGAGATGTAATTAAAGTTTAGATTAGTAAATTAAGAGAATTTAATTTTGGACACTCAATTAAAAAAAAGGTATCTTTAGAGGATTAAAATATTAATTTTCTATAAATTCAACCCTAAACGTCACCTTTATGATTTTATCTCATTGTAAGTAGAAAAATTCTTAGAGATAATAATCAGTCTATAAAAATAAATAGATTAAGCTAATCATAAATAAATATAAATCTGTCAGCGATAAATCTTAAAAAAAAATTAAGTAGGTCTGGTCTATAAAAATTTATAAATCAAATCAATCATAAATAAATATGTAAACATATAAAAAATGACATCTGTTGAAACTCATTTATAACATATATATGTACCTCTTTATAATTGACTTTATCTATACATTTTTTGTAAACATAGTCTACCTAAAACTTTCTTGTGGGTCATATGAAAAAATATATCTACCATATTTATATATCTATTTGTAATTAATTTAATCTACATACCTTTTTATAAAGTGAATTTATTTTAAAATGTTTCTTAAAAGTCTTCATTTTTCTCCTAGTTAGGCCCACGATTCCTTAATTAACGTTTGATTTGTCACTAACCCTCAAGTTTCAACGATATAGACAGATCAAGGATAATCAATCAACATTGTATTAGCATTAGCATCATTATCATCATCTCTTAGCTTAGTTAATTTTCTTTTTCTTTTAGATCAAACTACAAAGAATTTTTTTTTTGGTGAAAATTTTAATCTCAGTATAGATTATCTACTTTTGATTAAACGAAAGAGATGATAACTCAAAATGCTTACGCTCAAACTAAATCAGAGATTACCTAATCGCAATACTAAAAAGAGAAATGTTATTCTAACAAATTTACTATATATGTCATGTTGGGAGAGAGAAATCTTAAAATTATGAAATAGGTAAAACGATATGGAGTAAGATAGAGTAAGTTTATAATATTTGTGAAAGATATAGTTTGTGAGAATAATATTTCATTTGAAAAAGCAACATTAATTAGCATCACCTGTGATTGTGATATTTACCCACTGATTAGTGAGAAACATTGTGAACGCGACACAACACAAATTGGGTGGTGGATGTTTGTGCCTTGTCAAGTCATTGGGATTATGGTGTAGCCGACCAAATATAGGGAGACATACATGCACATAAAACTTGCACTGGTTTAGAAATCACTTAAGGTGGATTAAATTATGGGGGAAAAGAGAGTCAAAAAAATTTAATAAGATTACTAGAAAAAAATAATTGATCGACAAAAAATAAGACGTGGTTTACATAAAAAATTGAAATAAGATTTTTTTATTTTTTTATTTATTATTATTACTATAACAAATTAACAAACACGAAATTGGAAGAAAGAAAGCCAAGGTCCATGTCTATCATCTCATGAATCCGTCCAAGTATTTGATAGGTCAAAAATAAGTTTAAGTGAATTTTACTTTCTATATATTTATATATTTATATATTTATTTATAATTAATTTAATTTATAATTTTTTATAAATTAAATTTAGCTAAAAAAATTTCTATCCTTATTGTGTTTATTGGCCATATATAGTTTTGGTCAAGAATATTGCCAAAAGATACTAAATAGCCCCTTCTTAAGATCCTAATGCGAATTAGTAATTATCTCTTTGGTTAATTTCAATTATTCCTTCCAAAGTGGATGATGACAGCATAGCATCATGCTTAATTGTTATTTTACCTCATCCTCGTTGAAAGACTTCTGAGTGGGAAACTTCAATTTGTACTAGAAACATAGATTATTCGGAAGAAATTAGGTAGTTAATTGTGGTTTTTTTTTTTTATCAATAAATAACTGGTGCAACGTTCAGATATGAGTGGGAGTTTGAATCTGCAAGGTTAGAATCATCAACGCTTAATGTAAGAAATATGCCCACTTGAATCACGTTTCATATGCAGTTAATTGTGTTTTGTGATATTATATTATAGAGTTAATAATTTTTTGGTATATTTGATGGCATCATTTTAAAATAATATTTCTTGAAATTCATTTTTTTCTAATATTTCAGATAATTCGATAATAATGTTTTAGAATTACATAAAAATTTAATTAAAGAGAAAAGTTAAGTAATTTTTTTAAGCATGAAGCTCCCCAATCAATTAATGATATGTATATTAATAAATATTAATAAAAATGGTTGAATTTGTTGAGTAAAAAAACTTATATTATACGTACACATCATTCATTAATTAGAGGATTTAATTACGTATTATTCATTAATTAAAGAACTTGATAACAAACATTTAAATCTCATGTAAAAACATTATGAAATACCATATGGAGCTACCTACATAAAATTAACTCTATATTATATTATAGATGCTTAAAAGAATATGTGATTTGGTTATGTGCCTTATCCTTAAGGAACATTGACTTTAGATATACTTTATAATATAAGTCCAAAGGGCATTTAAAGCTTCTTAAGTGCTATTAATTAAGCCTATAGAAATATGATCAAGAAGTAGGTATAATTTGACAAGAATCATATATAATTAATGGAGAGGAAGGGGTGGATTCCTCCCCAATAACATCATAATTAAAAAGAAATAAACACAAAAAGTTGTTTTGTTATTTTGTAATTAATTATTCTGTATTTATCTTTCTCTCATTGTATCACAATAGAATCTAAATAAATCCCATAAAATAGCATATCTTCAAACTTGGAAATGATTCATTAATAAAGAAGAAGATGATTATTAAAATGATTTTTCTGCTGAAGAGTCTTGGTGGGGAGTTCTCTCCCTTCTCTCTTTTTTATTATCATCATCATGTGACTATTTGTTTGTAGAAAGGTGTAAGTTATGATACTTATGAAAAATGGGTATGGGCCTGCACCACAAATGGGGTTATTTTCCATCTTTTATGAAATATTGTTATTTCTTGAATAATATAATAATTTATTTGTAAAAATATAAGATAACTCATGGATAAATCAAAGCAATGACAATAGGAATTCAATTATTAAAAAAAAAATGACAACCTGTTCCTATTAAGAATAAAAAAAGTGATATTAAGCGGTCTCTAAAATCAAAGATTGGAATTTAAATTTTAGTCTAAATTAAATAAATAAAAAAATAAAAAATGAGATAGAGTTTTTTAATGAATGTATAATTATTAATTTCATATTGATATTAAATGAGATTTTTTTTAATTTATAAGAGATGGTTTTTAAAATGTTTTCATTAGATTTTATTTTAAAATATAATAATTCTTAGAGACATTTGATAAAATTATCCTTTGAAAGTATCCCAAGTTGGAAGGAAAGGAATTGTATCCTGTGGCACAACTCAGCAGCCACCAAACCTTTGCAGGTGTAGTGTGCCTACCAAACCAATTCCAAACTGATGCTACCAAACCCTTTTCTCACCTGTTAGTATTGCATGGGGCATATGTCATTTTACCATTTCAATATATTCTTAATTATTATTTTTAATGTCGTATATTAAAATAATTCTTTTATATAAGATATTATTTTAAAAATATTAAAAAATTTATAAAATATCATTATAAAAAATATATTTATTAAAAACACATTTAATAAAATTAACTCAAAATTTAAAATAAATTAACAACTTAATTATTTAAATATACATTCTCTCTTAATTTGATCCCTCAATTTTAAAATATATCAATTTATTTTATTATTATTTTTTCTTTAAACTGATCCTTTCATTATATAATATTAACATAATTTATAATGTAGACGAACCAATTATCCGCGTAACCATTCAATTGTTAAGGTGGACCAAATGTTAAAGTAAATTAATGATCTATATTTTTTCTCAATTTAATTTTTTAAATTTAAAATTTCTTAATTTTTCTATCAATCTTATTTTTATTTTTAAAATAATCCTTCATTAAATAATAATAATTTATGACGTGAATTAACTAATTATCATGTGTTTTGGGTATCACAAAACAAATAATTAACCTAGATTTCTCACCACAACCACACATACTTTAGTTTAGTTTAGTTTTTTTTATTTGTTGGCGTGGAGTACACGTTGAAAAATATCCCTATCTTTTTTTAAAATTCTTTTCGCCATCATAAAGCAGAGTTTAAACCAGTCCTTGAGCTCATTATTAAATATTTTAGTTTATTTCTTATTTTCAGACTAATATTGGTGGTAGTCAATTAGTTGACAAAAAAAATTATGTCAAATAGAAAGAGAAAAGAATTCAATCGGTTATTATGTGTTCAGTGTTGTAATTTATGTCCATGTACCATTTACACTTCAAAAATTAATATAATATTTCTTTATAATGAATATTTTCAGCTACAAAATTTCTTTACTTTTAAGTTTGAATAATAGGTCATGAGTTTTGCAATGTTCCTGTTTGCCCTTTCTTTGTTCTTTGAAACCTAACTCTACAAACTCAACACTGATTATTTGCTGGGTAATATGGGTATTTAAGAGTGTTAATTTTTAGATAATTGTTTGATCCTTAAAAATATCTTCTTTCTCCTCAATGATCTTTAAAAAATGTTTACTTTACGAGTTAGTCATTAGATTTTATTATCTCATTTATTTTAATTATTTTATCATCTAAAATGTCTATTAAAAATCAACGTCAGTAAAAGATGATGAGATTACCGTGTAATGAGTCACGTAAGATGATGAGACTACCTTTTAGGGGAAAGAGTGTAAATTTAGGGACTAAATTGTACATTTACTTTAATTTTTATTAAATATTAATTTAAATTGATATTTTTATTTAAATAGTAGAGACGAAATATATAGAAATTCTGAAACTTTAAAATAATTGCTTCATTAACTATAATTTATTTGCTGAGTAAAGATTTATATATTTTGAAGAGAAGATGAGGCAATAATTTATTTATTTATTTTATCCAAAGATGGGCTATTCAATTGTTTAAATAGCTTGAGAACAAACCGACAAGAGGATAAGGAGTGCTGGGTATTTAAAAATTGCAAATTGCACTTATATATTTAATGTGAGATTCCAAATGTTTTCACTCGTACTCTATATTTTACCACTGATTTAAGTTCATGTCAAATTGTCAATTCATTTTTTTATATTTTAAATATATTTTACTAATTTTATAATTAATTAAATTTTTTAATGAAGTGATTATTTTCGTATAAAGATATAAAATCTATAAAAGCATATTCTTATCATTCCATTATATATCCCTTACAAACTGAAAATATTTAACTCACTCTTACAATTTTTAATGAAATTATTAAAATAAACTAATTTCACAATTATAAGGATAGTTAATAGATATTCTCCAAGAAAAACTGTAGTTTGAAACTGTCTAATTATTAATTTTAATTAAAAGGACTAATTTTATAATTAAAATTAATAAATTAAATTATTTTAAAAGATAAATTATAAGAAAGAAATTATTCCTATCAAGTTATATGGATTAAATAAAAAAATCAAAAGGGACCAAATACAGCTTAGCTAAAACTTTGAAGTGTAGGTTGATGAATTTAGGACTTAGTTTTCTAAATATAATAACCGTGAGTATATTGATACCTAATAAGATTCATATATTTGGTTTCACAAATAAAATAACTTTCCTCCTTTCTTGCTATATATTTTTAGTACACTAATGGAATATTTCAACTTGTTTATACTAACCTCCTTTCTTTTTCCTTTTTTTTTAAATTATAAATGAGATTTTGAAGATCTAAAATGTGAGAAATCCCCCAAGATTATTAGCTTAAATAATACATTTCTATTTTATTTTTTGGTGTAAAAACAATTTAGGAAGAAGATATGTTGTTCTAACTTTAATGTAGAGCCACTGTAATTAGTGAACACTTACCAACCAGAGATCACCTACAAGACTCAAACTAAATACCTTTTAATAAGTAAAATCTCTATAAATTAATAGTATTGGATCATATAAAATTTATTAATTAAAAGTTAATTGATAAATTAATAAATTATTAATTTATAAAGTGTATTTACAATTCAATATATCCTTAGATGAAAAATACATTCATGAACATGAGACAATAATCAAATATTTGGATTATTAAGAATAGAATGAATGTATGTAAATGACCTTTTAAATTACTCTGATGAAAATGATGCAAGTTTAGAGGTTTTAAGTGTAAAAAAAAATTGTTGTTAATATAATTAAAAATTTTGCTAATAACGAAACTGCAGATGATATATACAATACATACGTAGTCTGTTATGCATAAAGAAGCACTCAAAGTATCAACAACATTTCATAATTTTTTTATTGTAATTCGAGAATTCAACCCCACAACTTCTAGATCCAATAAGAAAAATTAGATATGAGATTCAACTACATTAAAATTTCAAGAAAAAATAAGTTACAATAAAATCATATTTTAGGAAAATATCATAATTAATTATACACTTTGTAATTTTAACAAATTATCAATTTATGATATGAATGGGGTAACATAGTTATATAAGATTTTTCAAAAGCGTATTATCTTATTAATTTATCAAAATTATTAATTTAGTATATTATTCTGGATTATAAAAAATTATTATATAATAGAGATTATTAATTTAT
>JASKGM010080557.1:0-14718 GCA_034509205.1 Ceratonia siliqua | reverse complement strand
GAGGCCTTCATTCAACTTGGACCTTTGAAGTCCAAGAAGAACAAAACAAGCATTAAATTTCGTTTAACTCCTAGAGGACAAACTAATCTTCCCTTTTGACTAGGATAATAAATAAAAAAAATCATGATACGGGACATAACAAATACAAGACACAGTAGACAATATCAGATGAAGGGTTGTGCCATATTTCTAAACCAATATAATCATTAATGGAAAGGACGCATTTTTAACTTTAAACAACCATCCATATAAACACTCATTAGCATGACATTTATTAGGATCCAGGGAATTAAAAGGCAAATTATGGTTAAACACAAGCAATACCCTATAGATCAGCCAAAGAAGACAATCACTAAGGCAGCAGGTTTTACAATATAATTCTTCCAAGCATAATCTGACAAGACATGTCTCTACTAGATTTGGCAAAAATATAAGTTTTCATTCTCAATTTTGAAACAAAAGTTAGAAGAATGCCCTTTAAGAGAAGATCAAAATAGAGTTTTGCAAAGTATTCACTATTCACCACTTCCAAACAATTTCAACCTTGATCAAATAAATAGATTTGAATTACCAAACCAATACCCCTAATCAGTATACAAATAATCCCAAAAGAATAAGGCATTCTAGGGAAACAAAGTGCAAGATAAAATCATGCAAAAGAACCAACACCTTAAGACGTAAAAAAAACAACCCCCTATTTGAACTATCCATCAATTAAGGAGAATATCATGGAACCCCATGTGAATTGAAACACCACATAGTGTCTAAGGCATACTGAGGGATCAAACCAACAGATCATGAATCAGTAATTAAAGCATAGTAAAATCACGAATTCATGGGACATGTTAGAGTAGTGATTAGCATAAAAATGTGCTTAACAGAGACTAGATTAGAATTAGGAAATCATACATCCAAACAAAAATCTGGAACTCACTGAATGCAATTGGCAGTCAGAGACTCCTAAAGCACCTCCCCAACAAAAAAATACCATCTGATTTAAAGAAATTTCCATATCTACTGCAGATTATCAAAATAATGAACCTCCTCTTAAGGGTTAATGCCTCAGATTACACAAAAATCTAATTCCTATATACATCTTGAATTAATTTTCAAGCAACAAATCATTTAACTAGCAATCACAGTATTCTTATAGTCTGGACCCACAGAGCCATCAAATGGCTTCTCACCCTACTACAGCACAATGAAATCCATAACCCAGAGTTAGATTTAATACCGCAATCCATAAACAGAATAATGAAATCTATTCAAATGCTATTTCAGAGGGAAAGCCATTCTAAAACGAAATAATTTCAAATTCAAGACCATGAAACATCAAATTTGGCAAATCAAAGATATTACATAAACTAACAACACGAAAATGGGGTTTATACAAGAATGAATTGACCCACAGAATTCAATAGAATATAAATTAATTGTCCAAGCATGAGATGTGATGATTCAGATAGCAAGTAATCACTACGAGGCTAATCAGAGGTTACAACATTTATCAACACAAAGGAACCCCCTCTGATTACACCAGGATATCATTCGGAACCAAAATACCTAGCTTTTATGCAATGAAGAATCGGAGAAAAAAAAAAAAGTATCCAGATTACAACCTTGAGGGAAATTGCTTCAAAAACTTCCTTTGTTTCTTCTAGTTTCCCCTCTACTCTCGGTAATTCCCTCAATCTGACTTTTCTCAGAAACTCTTCGTTGGCTCTCGGGTTGATTCTTCTCCGAAGCTCTCTGTCTTCTCATTGTTGGGTTCTTTTCCTTTTATAGCCGAGAGAGGACCATCTCCCCCTAATCGATTTCTTTCTCCACGGCGAAGATCAGGCAATCGAATCAATTCCCGCTCCTCCTTAACAGCGTCAAACGAAGCAAAAAAGGGGGGAATTTTATTGAAGGTTTCCCCGCTCAGAAGATGAAGGATGTGATTGGTGAAATTTGGGGCGAGAATCATGGCACGTTTTGGACAAAATCATGGTAGTTTTCAGGCGTGAGTGACTGCGGTTGGGGAAATTAGATGGGGAGGAAAAGGAAGGCGCGCTTTAGAGGGAGTAAATTGCAGAAATTCGTGCCTTTGGATGATCAGAAATGGAGGGGCGCCGAGGGATTATGGGGCAAAGATGAGAGGAACTGGCGGGATAACAAGGGTGATTGGGACGCAGGGAGGAAAGAATTCTGGGGATTTAGGGATTTGCTTGGAACTGGGTCAGGCGGGTACGGGTTTCGGGTTGGATCCGATTTTGGATGGGCTGAGGGTGTGGACCAGGTTGGACCAGGGGTATGGGCCAGGTAACTTGGCTAGACTTCCTTGCTGGGCTAAGGGGTTTTGGGCTCCGGTTTTTGGTGTAGGGCTGTCAAAAAAATGGTCCTTTTTGGGCCCTTTTTTTTTGTGTTTTTGTGACTTTTTTGTTTTGTTGTTTGTTTTTTTCGTTTTTTTATTTTTTCTTTTCTTTAATTATTTTTGGTCTCCCAAAAATTTAATGATGATTTATTATTATTTTATTATTATTATTTTTTTAGTTTTCAATTTTTTTGAAAGTGCCTGGACAAAATCCTGTGTTTACAACCATAAACTGCCCTTGCTAATCGATGTGGGATCTCATCAGACCCAACCCGTTTAGATTGCACGTCCTCGTGCAAGGAACCGAACCTGTGGGGGCACACCGACCAAATGAGGTATGGCTCTGGTTATTCACATTGTCGATATGAAGGTCAGCGTGACCAGAGCCTTGGAAACCGCCGGTTAGAAGGTTGAGGGATTTGCCCGAGGCCGTCGCGAAGCAGGACCCGTTCAATGCTTTGAGAGGAGTGACTACCCATAGAGAAATCGGCGACCATATGTTGAAGAATGGCGTGGGTACCAGGACAGAAGTGGACACCTGTATGGAGGAAGTGACTCTGAGTCGGAGGACGAGGTTCTCGTGCACCAAGGACCTCATCCTAGGGGAAGACAAAAGGGGTCAGATGACTACCGAAAGCTGATATTCCTACTTTTAATGGGAACATACACATTGAGGAGTTTTGGGATTGGATTTTAGAAGTGGAATGTCTTTTTGAAATGATGGAAGCGCTAGAGGAGAAAATGGTGAAATGGGTGGCCTTCAGACTCGAGTGATGTTGCAGTTTAGTGGGGTCAGTAGTAGAGAAACGGAAGGAGGCAAGGAAAGACACCAGTAAGAACCTGGAGAAGGATGAAGCATTGTTAATGGAAAGATTCCTACCCTCTGATTATGAACAGTATTTGTTTCATGTGTCAAAATTGCATGCAAAGTTCTACTATCAATTATGAGGATTACTTGGAGGAGAAAAGGGATAAGAGAACTTCAATTTTTTGAGCGGAGGCAATTCCTGTGGAGCTAGTCCATGAAAATAAAGAACAGGTGGAAATCAAGAATTTTGATGATAGAATCGATGACATTGAACCTGAAGTATAGGAGCAGCATAGACTTTATGAAGTAGCTGAGCAAATTGTACAAGCATCTATAGAACTAATGGTACTAAACTTGCAGCTGATGAAGATCTTGCCCAGAGCTCTTCAACCATTGCACCTTGGTATGTTCCTAGTGAGATTGATGAAAGAATTGTCCGTAATGCTATATTCAGTGAAGATGGCAGAGGGGTGGTTGGAGATTTTTCAGACAGTGATGGAATTCTCTGAAGGGACTCGAGCGTTGCATATGCTACTAAGAGTAAAAGTAAAAAGGAAAACTATGTTGAGAGCAGCAATGGTGGTAGTACCTTATCAGTGCAAAACAAAGAAGAAGAAACTAATTCCAACAAGGATGAGAGAAGTAGCATTGTCAATTCGGGCACGACTGGCCCTCTTCCGGCCTCAAGAAAAACGGACTGGGCTCGAGCCGACTCGTTTTTTATCGGGCCTATGTTTGAAGGCCCTAGCATGACCTTATAGGACTTTGGACCTAGGCGGGCCTAAAAGGACTTAATTAAGAAAATTAATAAAAAATAATAAAATGTATAAAAATTGACCACAAAAGCCAACAAAAACATATTCTAAATTATTCAAAAAGAGTATATATCAACAAAAACAAATTATCCATAATAAACAAGTATAAATTTACAAAACATAATATCATAAAATTATCTTAACACAACGTTTAAATTAAAATATCTATCAAGCATCATCTTTAACCATGATATTTGAATCTATGTTAGATGTTACACATATTTGGTCTTTTAAATAATCATCATCTTTATCTATAATCCAAAAAGAAAACTATTATTAATAAAATATAAGAATTTAAAAAAAAAAAATACAGACAAATGTTAAAATAAATCAACAAGTATTATTATTAGAAGAAAATCCTAACAACTAATGGCGAGTAGTACAAATATGAGCCTCAACATTTTGAAGAAGATAACTTGTATACTTGTTGAGGACACGAGAACCAATACTAAAAGTAGATTCAAAGGCTAATGTGGTAATTAGAATGTTTAAAATGTCATAAGCTATCCTTGAAAGATGAGGGAATCTATGTCTATGATCTTTTCAATATCATAACACATTTATATGCTATCTAAGGCAAAAAAATTTAATTTTTATTTTAAAAAATACAAGCCTTAGGGCCAGGCTCGACACTAAAGGGTCGGGCCAAAATGGCCCGCTTAAATTCAGGCCTTCTAAATCAAGGCCCCAATCCTACCCGAGACCTATAAAGATGGGTCGGTCCCAACGGGTTGGGCTACCGGGCCAGGTTTAAAATTGACAGTGCTAAAGAGAAGTCAGAATGAGGTGTTGCCGATGAATAGTTCTAAAGAATCAAATGTTCGTGGCTCTGTCTTATTTCATGGAATTCAGAATGGTGAATTTTTCTACAAGATATTGTTGTTTATGCTCTGTGAAGCTGATAATATGTTTGGGAGATTATTGGGAATACCAAGTTCTAGTTCTAGGAATGATGTAGAACATGTTGCTATGTCATTCCTGGACAAGCTAGATCAATAGAGGAAGTCTAGAAGATAATTAATTCTGAATGTGCATTAGCTTTGTTGTTGTTTTGGTTTAGTAGCTGTGTTTTTCTGTTAGTAATATGTGTAGTGGTTGTTTGTATTTCCATGTATTATAGGGATATTATGGTCAGTCAAGTCATTTGTGGAGGGCATTATAGTACTTTACCCTTGTAAATAGTCCACAAATACTGTCTGATGTGTATTTTCCCGTCAGTTTTATGAAATCCATCAGAATTGGTTTTTGCTACAGTAACTTTGACGCTTCTGGAAGTGATTCCCGTGAGGAATCCTAGCTGCTTCACCTGCGTTTGCAAGTGAAACTCCATACTAGCTCCCTTGCGTTTGCTACAGGGACGTTTCCGTGGACCACTCTGTACCAGAGTGGTATCAGAGCATGGCATTTTTGGGGCCTGGAATTTCTGGTTGAGATGGAAGCCATCAAGAAAGTGAGAATCATGGAGAGAGAGCAATATGGGCTGCCATAGAGAACCAGAGAAAGGCGACGGCGGAACAAAGGCAGTATATGCTGGAGCAGAGGCAACAAATGGCTGAACTGAGAGCCATGGTAGCAGAGCTGAGTACGAATGTGCGTCGCAACAGAGAACCAACACCAGAGGGTGGAAATTGCTTTACGGGTTAGGCTAGAAGAATGGAAATTCAGGGAACCCAAGTCCTAAATGGCCGAAATGGAGGATTAGGAGGGAGGACTGGAAGAATGCACAGTGACAGTAGCTCTGGATCAGAAGAAAATTTTGCTACTCAGGTACCAGGAGAGAGAGGAAGTACCAGAGGTCAGGCAGATTACAAGATTAAGGCAGACATTCCAACCTTTAATGGTAATTTACATATAGAAGAATTTCTAGATTGGTTGTTTGAAGTTGAGAGATTTTTTTGAAATGATGGAAGTTCTAGAAAATATAATGGTGAAATGGGTAGCCTATAAATTTAAGAGTGGAGCCGCTGTTTGGTGGGACCAATTACAATATAATAGGAGACGACAAGGGAAGCAACCTATTAGAACTTGGAGAAAAATGAAGCAGAAATTGATGGCCCGGTTTCTACCCCTTGATTATGAACAACACTTGTTCCGTATGTATCAAAGCTGTGTTCAAGGAAGTAATTCAGTGACTGACTATACAGCTGAATTTAACAGATTATCTATCTGTAACAATTTGAATGAATCGGAGCATCAGAGGGTGGCAAGGTATTTGGGTGGTTTGAGAGTCTCTAAGAGAGAAAGTTGAATTCATACCTTTTGGAGTGTTGATGAAGCTTACAATATGGCATTAAAGGCAGAGTGGATGGAGAAGTCCAGTGGCATGCAGACTTATTCTAAAAAGAAATGGGTTGAGGGTAGTGTCTATTCTGGGACAGGGAAAGCACTCCAAGCCGGTGTGCCTGACCAATCCCAGAAGACCCCTAAAACTCAGTCTAAGGAGGTTGGTGGAAGTGGCGCTAGTCGAGGAAGATGGGGTAAGCATCCTGTTAATCAAGATTCTTCCAAGGGGTCAAATCCCTATACCAAAGCTGCTCCAATAAAATGCTATAGATGTGGGCAACCTGGGTACAAGTCCAATGAATGTCCTACTAGGAAATCCGTCAACATAATGGAGCCTGAGGAGGAGGATGAAGATGAAGAGGGTCAAGAGTAGTTAGAATTCGATGATGAAGTGTATGAAGTAGCCGGAGGAGATGACTATGATGGGGAACGACTTAATCTAATTATTCAGAGGATTCTTTACTCTTCACCCTTAGGAGAGCCTTCCCAGAGGCATAGTATTTTCCAGTCACTTTGCAGTATTGGAGGTAAGGTGTGCAATTTAATTGTTGATAATGGTAGTAGTGATAACTTTGTATTAAGGAAGTTAGTTGAACAATTGAATTTGCCTACTAAACCACATCCTCATCCTTATATGATTGGTTGGGTTAAGAAGGGATCTAGTGAAAGGGTTTCTGAGATATGTTGGGTTCCTATTATTATTGGCAAGCATTATTCTGATGAAGTTGTATGTGATGTCATTGATATGGATGCGACCCATGTGCTATTAGGGAGACCTTGGCAATACGATGTGGGTATCACTTATGAAGGGAGAGATAATGTTTGCTTATTTCAGTGGAAGGGTCATAATATAGCTATGGTGCCGGCTAAGAATGCACTGATAACCTTAGAACATTGAAAGTAGCAGGATAAGTCTTTACTTAATTATGGCAGAGAGTGAAAAAGAGTTTATGGAGGATGCCAAGGAGTCACAGGAGATTCATTTGATTTTAATTAAATCTTTACCATCTCCAGTGCAACAATGGGCAGTTAGGGAAATTCCAGAAAAAGGTGGAACATTTACTTTAGAATTTCAGTGAACTGTTATCAGAGGAGCTCCCCAACCAACTACCCCTAGTTAGAGACATTCAGCACCAGATTGATTTTATACCTGGGGCTTGCCTGTCCAATTTGCCACATTACAGGATGAGTCCTAAAGAAAGTGAAGTTTTGAAGCAACAGGTAGAAGACTTGTTGAGAAAGGGACTTATCCGGGAAAGTGTTAGCCCGTGTGCAGTGCCAGCATTACTCACTCCTAAGAAGGATGGGAGTTGGAGGATGTGTATTGATAGTAGTGCTATCAACCGCATAACTGTAAAATACAGATTCCTTATCCCACGATTAGATGATATGTTGGATATGTTAGAAGGGTCCACAATCTTTTCTAAGATAGATTTGAGAAGTGAATATCACTAGATTCAAATCAGGCCAGGAGATGAATGGAAGACGGCATTTAAAACTAAATAGGGGCTCTTTGAATGGCTTGTGATGCCATTTGGGTTATCCAATGCACCCAGTACTTTTATGCGGTTGATGAATCAGGTGCTTAAGCCATTCATTGGCAAGCTTGTTGTCGTATACTTTGATGATATTCTCATTTATAGCAGGTGTGAAGAAGACTATCTATTTCATCTCAAAGAAGTGCTTATGGCTCTTCAAGAGAATAAGTTATATATACACTTGAAAAAGTGAGATTTTATGACTTCTAGCATTTTATTCCTGGGATATGTCATTAGTGCCCAAGGAGTACAAGTGGATGATGAGAAAGTAAAGGCAATCCGAGAATGGCCTACACCCAAGAATGTCACTGAGGTTAAAAGCTTTCATGGGTTGGCTACATTCTACAGAAGATTTATGAGGAATTTCAGCTCCATTCTGGCCCCTATAACTGATTGTTTGAAGAAAGGGCAGTATAGATGGGGAAAGGAGCAGGAAGACAGTTTTCAATTGATTAAGGATAAGTTATACAGTGCACTTGTGCTAGCTTTACCTTCTTTTGAAAGGGTATTTGAAGTAGAATGTGATGCTTGTGGTATTGGTATAGGTGCAGTGTTATCTCAGGAAGGAAGACCAGTTGCTTTCTTCAGTGAAAAATTAAGTGAAGCCAGGAGAAAATGGTCTACTTATGATCAAGAGTTCTATGCCGTAGTGAGGGCTCTAAAGTATTGGGAACATTACTTGATTCAGAGAGAGTTTGTCTTGTATACTGACCACCAGGCTCTAAAATTCCTAAATACTCAGAAACATCTGAGCAGTATGCATGTGAGATGGTCCATTTTCCTGCAAAAGTTTACTTTTGTTTTAAAGCATAAATCAAGCATTTCTAATAGAGTGGTAGATGCTTTGAGCAAATGAGCCTCAATGCTTGTGACATTACAACATGAGCTTATTGGGTTTGAATGTCTAAAGAAGCTGTATGCTGATGATGATGATTTCAGTGGGATTTGGGAAAAATGTATTTCTAAGCAATCAGCGGGAGAATTTCACATCTCTGAGAGATATCTCTTCTTTGGGAATTGCTTATGCATTCCTAGAACTTCATTAAGAGAAAAACTCATTCGAGACTTGCATGGTGGTGGTTTCAGTGGACATTTGGGAAGAGATAAAACAGTTGCTATACTAGAAGAGCGATATTATTGGCCTCAGTTGAAAAGAGATGTGGGGAATTATGTACGGAGGTGTTACGTATGTCAAACTTCTAAAGGTCAATCCCAGAATACAGGACTTTATATACCTCATTTCCTATTCCCAATGATATTTGGGAAGACTTATTTTGTACTGGGATTTCCCAGAACCCAGAGGGGTGTAGATTCAGTTATGGTGGTGGTGGATCGTTTTTCCAAAATGGCTCACTTCATACCTTGCAGGAAGACGTCTGATGCATCCCACATTGCCAAACTATTTTTCAGGAAAATTGTCAGATTGCATGGGGTTCCTAAAACCATTACATCTGACAGGGATTCAAAGTTCCTAAGTCATTTTTGGCTTACCCTCTGGAAGATGTTTGACACTTCTTTGAATTTCAGCAGTACTACAAATCCTCAGAATGATGGACAAACAGAGGTGGTGAATAGAACTCTGGGTAATCTTATTGGATGCATTTGCTGTGAGAAACCTAGAGCTTGGGACCATGCCCTTCCCCAGGCTGAATTTGCATATAATGATGGTCACCACAGGCCATTGGGAGATCTCTTTCTCCGTGGTCTACACAAAACCTCCTCAACACGCTCTAGATTTAGCTAAATTGCCCGAAGGTGGTCTGAAGAGCGTGGCAGCAAAACACCTTGCTACATAAATACAGACAATCCAAGAAGAGGTTAAACAGAAGCTGGAGATTGCGAACAATAAGTATAAGGCTACAGCAGACAGGCATAAGAGGCACAAGGAATTCCATGAAGGAGACTTAGTGATGGTTTTCTTAAGAAAAGAGAGATTTCCCGCTGGTACTTATAATAAAATCCAACCCAAGAAGTATGGTCCCTACAGAATTCTTAAAAAGATCAATTCGAATGCCTATGTGGTGGACTTGCCTGAAGAATTTGGGATTTCAAAGACTTTCAACGTAGCAGATTTATACCAGTACATCAATCCTGAAATGCCTCTACCCCGGTGATAACTCGAGGACGAGTTCTTCTCAAGAGGGAGGGACTGATGTAGAACATGTTGCTATGTCATTCCTGGACAAGCTAGATCAATAGAGGAAGTCCAAAAGATAATTAATTCTGAATGTGCATTAGCTTTGTTGTTGTTTTGGTTTAGTAGCTGTGTTTTTCTGTTAGTAATATGTGTAGTGGTTGTTTGTTATTTGCATGTATTATAGGGGTATTATGGTCAGTCAAGTCATTTGTGGAGGGCATTATAGTACTTTACCCATGTAAACAGTCCACAAATACTGTCTGATGTGTATTTTCCCGTCAGTTTTATGAAATCCATTAGAATTGGTTTTTGCTACAGTAACTTTGACGCTTCTGGAAGTGATTCCCGTGAGGAATCCTTGCTGCTTCACCTGCGTTTGCAAGTGAAACTCCATACTAGCTCCCTTGCGTTTGCTACAGAGACGTTTCCGTGGTGCACTCTGTACCAAGGAAAGAAGCTGTTTGGGATATAAATGTTGAAATAGGAAAAATTTGTGTCAAAATAAGAAAGATTTGATAGTGTTGAAAAAGCGAAGAATTGACAGCTTTAGCTGTAACTATTTGGTAGCTGTACAGGCTGATTCTTAGGAGTTTTCTTTTTTTAGTCAATGCTGTAAATACGAAATTAATTAGGACAGATAGCTATTGTAATCTAATTCCTGATTTTCTGCGTATGTTCTGTCCTATAAAGAGAACCCGTGTAACTCTCTTTGAATATAGAGCTAATACAGAAAAGTATTCCCTCATCTTCTTAAAGCCTTCATGGTATCAGAGCCATCCTAAAAGAACCAGCGTCATTCTTTTTTGCGTAATTCTCCTCGCTATACAACCATGGCTGAGGCATCAACACCATTCCAAAAATCCCAAACCTCCTATACTGATTCTCACCCTGTTCAAATCACCACCATTCATCTTAATGGTGATAATTATTTACAGTGGTCTCAATCTGTTCGAATGTACATTAGAGGGAGAGGAAAAATTGGGTACCTAATGGGAGATAAGAAGGCACTAACACCAGCAAACCCAATGTATGCAACTTGGGATGTAGAAAATTCTATGGTAATGGCTTGGCTTGTGAATTCGATGGATGAGGATATTAGCTCTAACTATATGGGCTACTCCAAGGCCAAAGACCTTTGGGACAATGTGAATAAGATGTATTCTGATTTAGGAAATTAGCCTCAAGTCTATGAATTGACTCTGAAACTTGGTGAAATTAGGTAAGGGGATGACTCGGTCACCAAGTATTTCAATTCATTGAAACGACTTTGGCAGGACTTGGATCTGTTCAATGATTATGAATGGAAATGTACTAAAGATGCCAATCATTATAAAAAAAGCCATGGAGGCTCATCGTATTTATAAATTCCTTATTGGCTTAAATGTGGAATTTGACGGATAATTGGCAGAACCCCACTTCCACAAATTAGTGAAGTATTTGCTGAGGTTCGAAGGGAAGAAGGCCTCAGACAAGTAATGTAGGGGAAGAAGACTACTAGCGGAATTGGTGAGAGTTCTACTCTAGTTGTAGGAGACCTTACTGCCAATAAAACATTCAATTTTCATCGGAAACCTGAAGAAAAGCCACAGGTCTGGTGTGATTACTGCAACAAACCTTGCTATACTCAAGAGATATGCTGAAAAATCCATGGAAAACCAGCAAATTGGAAGAGCAGCAAGCCTGGTGATAGAAATAATTGTACTATTCCCATTGCCAATGAAGCTGAGACAAGTCCCTTCAACAAGGAGCAAGTGGATCATCTTCTAAGGCTACTGAAATCTAATTCATCATCTAGTACTCCTAGTGTTTCTCTAGCACAAACAGGTAATGCAACTAATGCCCTTTCTTGTTGCTTAAATTTTGCTCCATGGATAATTGATTCTAGAGCCTCTGATCATATGATCAACCTTTCCAACTTGTTTTATAATTACTCACCATGTTTTGGTCTTGAAAAAATTCGAATTGAGATGGTAGTTTCCCACCCAATGCAGGAAAAGGTTTGATAAAAGTAACCGAAAATATAGACCTTAAATTTGTTTTACATGTCCCTAAACTAGCCTGCAATCTTTACTACCTTGATGGTAACTTCTCCAGTAATAAACAAGCTCAAGGCCTTAGTAGTGTTAGTTCTAGTTCTGTTTATGAACAAATAATGCTTTGGCACTTACGACTAAGACATCCTAGCTTTCCATACCTTCAACATTTGTTTCCTACTTTATTTAAGGGTTTGGATTGTTCAACACTATATTGTGGAAGTTGTTGCATATCTAAGAGTCATCGTACTACTTATATGCCAAGACCTTATACTCCTTCAAAACCATTTTACTTAATTCATAGTGATGCTTGGGGACCTTCAAGAGCTACTACTCTCTCAAAGAAAAAGTGGTTTGTTACCTTTATAGGTGATCATACACGATTATGTTGGGTGTATTTGATGCATGAAAAATCTGAGGTTTAAAATTTTTTTATAGAATTTATACAATGGTTAAAACTCAGTTTCAAACCAAAATTAGCATTCTTCATATCGATAATGGGACTGAGTATTTTAATAAACTTCAGGAAGTTTTTTGAAAGACAAGGATATACATCATCAATCTACTTGTGTGGATACCCTCAGCCAAATGGAATTGCTAAAAAAAAAAGTAAGCGTTTACTTGAAGTATCTCATGCTCTAATGTTTTTGTTTTGTTAACTTCCTGTATATGCTTAGGATTAGTTTCTATTAAGCCTTGTAATATATCGGCCCATTGACCTATTTTTTCCTCTATATATATTAAACTCTAGTAAGTGACAATACTCACTTACACATATTCTCACATTAGGTTTTTTCTCTCTCTCTCTCTACTTTTCACATGGTATCAAAGCCTAGGGAGAGAAAAACCTAAAGTTTTTAAGTGTGAGCACCCGTGACAGTAAAATATTTAGCCGTCATGTCTGTCCAATCTGGTCAGTTCCCTTCCTGGTGTCGATTGCCGTTTTTGGTTATACCACCGTGTTCCCTTCCCGCCGGCATAACCCTTGAACGGCGCCGTCCAAATCTGGCCCACTCGTCGCCATGCGCTTCCCGAGTGCCCACCGTCCAGTGAAGCTTTGGAACTCCAATCTCCCTTTTCCGGTGTGTTTTTGATGACACCACCACCGCCAACGACTTCAGACTCCGCCGATCGGCTTGTCCCCGGAAGCCCATCGCTGGAAGCCACCGCACGCGCCCCCACGGGCCTCCGTGCCAAGTCTCCTACTGTCCAGATCGCTCTAATTTTCGTTTTTACACATATTTCAAGTTTCGTTAGCTCTCTACAGCCTTATTTCAGGTCTACTAGGGCTGGCTTCCATCCAAATCATGTCGAGTTCCACTTCTTCAGTCACTTCGGTCCACAAATCGGGTAACTTCACCGCTATTTTCACTTCTTCTCCTGTTATAACTAATGAAAAATTGTCTGGGAGTGCCAATTATATGTCTTGGGCTGCTTCAGTTGAATTATGGTTTATGGGACAGGGGGTTGAAGATCACCTAACTACCAAGCTTTATACTATACCTGACTCTGAGAGGGTTGCCTAGAAGAAAACCGATGCCCTTTTATGTAATTTAATGTGGCAGTCTAATAAGCCTAAACTTTATCCCATTTATAAGACATATAGAAACTGTCACCAGTTGTGGGATAAGGCCAAAACTCTTTACATAAATGATATTCAATGTTTCTATACTGTTGTCTAACATGGTGTCCTTGAAGCAACAAGACATGGATATGTCTGACTTTATTGGCAGGCTTGAATCTTTGAAGGAGGAATTTAATTCCCTTATGCCTGTTGTTGATAATGTTGAGAAACAACTAAAGCAATGCGATCAATTCTTTATGGTGCTGGGATTGACTGCCATTCACCCAGAACTCGCTCTTATTCGTGATCAAATTTTGGCTAGTCCTACTATACCCTTTCTGGGAGATGTCTCTGCTCGGTTATTTTGTGTTTCTTCTCCAGTCATAGTATCCACTAGTTCTTTTGTTCATCCTATCGAATCCTTAGTAATGGGATCACAAACCTACACCAGGGGAGAACAAGGTGGCCGAAATAATTCTGCTCAAAATAACTCTCAGAAGGGAAGACCTAAATGTAATTATTGTCATAAGTGGGGTCATGTCAAGGAGCAATGTTATAAGTTGCATGGTTGACCTCCTCGTACTGCCAATATTGCTCAGACAGCTAGTGTTCAGGATTCATTCGATGGACAGTCCTCGCCTTATGTTGACTGGAGCTGACTATGACAACTATGTTCGCTATTTTGCAGCTCAACTGCCATCCATATCCGTTGCTTCTGTTGCTCATACTGGTAATTCCGTTGCCTGCCTTCCTCAGTCTCCTACCCTCGAACCTTGGGTTCTAGATTCTGGTGCCTCTGATCACATCTCTAGTAACCATCGTCTTTTATCTTATATTACTAGTTCTGGTTATCTTTCTTCTATTACCTTTACAAATGGTTCCAAAACGTATGCTAAAGGCATTGGGCAAGCCCAACCGAATCCTTCCATGCCTCTAGATTCTATTCATGTTCCTGGCTGTCCTTTTAATCTTATTTCTGTCAATCGATTAACTTGTACCCTTAATTGTTCCATTACTTTTGTTGATAATTCTGTTCTTGTGCAGGACTAGGGTACGGGACAGATGATTGGAGTAGGGCATGAGTCTCAGGGGCTCTATCACCTCACTTTGCCCCCATCTCCAGTTGCCTGCACCTCCACTACGCCACCTACCATACTTCACAGCCGTTTGGGACATCCTAACCTCTC
>JASKGM010080546.1:0-14719 GCA_034509205.1 Ceratonia siliqua | reverse complement strand
GAGCTTGAACGATGTCTCTGCTTTACGAGTCTCAGTTGTTTCCCTTCTGATTCCTCCAACGCTGCTGCAATAATTAAAACTTCAAATGGGTTGCCTTTAAGTTCAATCTTTAGGGGTCAACTACAAAACGCTTCGTAAGTTTCACACTTTTAGCTGATAAGGTGCAGCTAAAATCATTCATGTTTATGAACATATGGCAAATGTGAACGATACCACTTGTGACCCATGCTGTACAAAAAAACCTTTTTTCAGGTCAGAGACCCATCATTTAGATTTTTCCACACACTTGTACAATCATTTTGACCACACCTGAGATGTCACCGATAATCGTCCTTTATCTTATTGGTTCATGCAAAGAGTAAATAGGTAAAAGAGATGCCCACACAGTCATAAAAATGCTCTTTCAATCATCAACTTACTGTGCTAGACAGTAAATAAGATCCGTTTAAGGATTTGCGGGGATGAGATGACAATGATAACATAAGCTCAAGGGGAGACTTGGTCATTACTTAAAACAATTTTAAATGAATACCTTTGTAAATTTGTATGCAGTACATTGATGGGACACCCATAAAATTTAAATGGGGAAGAGGGCTTATGTATGTTATGCCTCAAGGATAATGCTAAGGTTAAAAAATGAAATGGTGAAGAAAGGACGAAAAATGCATTATGCAGATTTAAAGCAGTAGCAGGGTGTTAAATCTCTTAATGCCTATCCTCGTTAACTTAACTATATGCAATAATTTAATATAACTTAATTCATCAAATTACAGCTAACTTGTTTTGTTAGCTTCCTTGGACTGCTTTTCCCTTGCTGGCCCTACTTTCTTATGATGGTATTCCACGTACCGCCGCCTTTTTTCTACCAACTATTCGTTTTTTGAATAATAATCAACCAAAACTCTCTCTCTCTCTCTCTCTCTCTCTCTCTCTCTCTCTCCTACTATAGGTATATATAGTGCCAAAACTTGACCCAGATGCCAAAGTCCACTAAACAAATCAAAATATAGGAGATTATGGGAGATGGAAGCGTCAACCTTCCCCCTGGGTTTCAATTCTCTCCAACGGATGAAGAGCTCGTCCTTCACTTTCTCTATTGCAAGGCTTCTCGTTTACCATGCCATCCCAATATCATCCCTGATTTTGATCTTTCTGTGTCCAATCCTTGGGAATTAAATGGTCTGCTTCTGCTTTTTCTCACTTTGTTCAATTTTTCACAATTAAGAAAAAAAAAAAGCGATATAATTACCATAGACATATGCATGGATGAAACTCCATATTTGTATACAGGTAAGGCGTTGTCAAGTGGAAATCAATACTATTTCTTCAGCAGAGTGAACGAGAACAGAGCAACAGAAAGTGGATATTGGAAGGAAATAGGTATTGCTGAACCTATAGTCTCAGCCGCTGACAAGAAAGTGGGAATCAAGAAGTACCTCGTATTCAACATTGGGGAAGCTCCAGAAGGTACTGAAACCAGTTGGGTAATGCAAGAGTATCATCTTTGCTCGTCTGTGTTTAATACTACATCTTATAGAAGTAGCCGAGGAAGACGAAAACCTGTAAGTGATTTAATTAAGTCAATTAGTTAGTACTATACATGGCGAATTGGTGAACTTTCTATTGATTTTGTCTGCTAAAACAGGATCAAAACCAGAGTAAATGGGCTTTATGCCGAGTATATGAAAGGAGCAATGATTCTCAACAAGGTTTAAACTCCTATAGCGATGACGAGGATGACAGTGGAACAGAGCTTTCATGGCTAGATGAAGTGTTTTGGTCGTTGGATGATGATCTTGAAGAAGTTAGCCTGGCTTATTATTAAAATAAACGTATATTTAGAGTGATAGCTAAGCGTTTGTAAAATCAAACTTCTAAATTACATGTATTTGAGTGGCAGACTAGCTAGGGCCCCTTAGTTACATGCAGGACCACCAAGTTAAAGAGTACCATATATAGGTAATGGCTTTGTTGTCGCCTTTGGTACACCTGAGAATATTAGCTTGCCAAAACGCAGGTCATGTAATTTTTTTTCTTGTTCTTGTACAACTTCCTTTACTACTTCCTACTTTAGCATCTTACAAATTAGTACTCCAACTAGTCAACAAAATTTTTCTTAAATTCTCAAATAATTTTACAGTAGAGTTTGCTAATTTACTAGTTATATTTTCTTGAGGTGAAAATTGACGCAAATGGAGAATGGGGATGGGTTTGACAGCCAAAATAATCTCATAAAAATGGACACAAAATAGACAATAAAAATAATGTATACCTCAAAGTCACCTCATCCGTTGGTTATAGATCTTGTTAACCATCGTTATCAATAGGGAGGAAAAGTATCAAAGGGGCCAAGGGGGGATCCTTCCCATCTAGTCCTTAAGTCATACCAGTGATGTGTATGATTCTTTGCTTCTTTTTTCCCTCCTTTTCGAGAGAGTTTACAATTTAGTCCTTGTAATAATTAATTATATATATATATATATATGATAACACTCAATTGACCTCTATTAACCATTTTCCTCCTCTAAGGTTATAAATCACCAATCATCCATGCTACCATTGGCGGGGAATATGTAATTATCATTATTTAATATATGATTTTAGAGTCTCATAAAAGTTAATATAAAAATATAAAAATATTTTTATTTTTAAAGGATAATAAAATAGTAGAATACATATATTTTTTAAAAATTTTAAAAATAAAAAATTTAAAAATGACTTATTATTTTTAAAACTTGAAAATAAAATAATAATAAATAATAAATAAATTTACATACACCATCAAGGTGTTTATGATGTGGCATCTAATATATTTTTTTAATGGATAATCTATTTTGGAATTATGTTTCCCAAGTATTACAATTTTTAATATTTTTCTATGAATAAGAAAAAAAATCTAAAACCAATTTTATTTTTGGTAATTTCCCAAAATTTTCAATTTTAATAAATAGATCACCTCCGCTCAGTGAAGAAGGAGAACCTGTGTGCGCCATCTTTTATGAATGATCTCACCCCTCTTTGGCTTCAGTTCTATTTTCACCATCTCTTGTAATTTGTTGTTGGCGCCATGGCTTTGTGCATGAGAAAATCGAGGACCATCATCAGCCATCTCAAATCAAAGATGACCTTGATGGCTTCGCTTCAACGAAGCTCTTGGAGTTTTTCGACCGCTCACTTTCACCGGAACGCCCTATTTCAGCCAAATTTCAGAAACCTGAGTGATAATCGTAATGGAATGGTTACTCTTCTATCTACCCGCCGCTTTGAGTCGACTACAGCACAAGATCGTTTGCATTCCATTGACGATGCCGATGAGAATCAGGTACTTTCTCCGCTTCTCTCCGTCAAATCTTCTTCTTCAATTTCCCCAGGTGCATTGGGTTATTCTGTAATTTGAAATGCTTATTATAATGATTGAGCATATTTTGCAGTGATGCAGTGGAAATTTTTCTAATTTCAGGAGGTGTTTTAGGAAAATTTTGTATTTGGATCTTGCTTTACTTTCATTTATTTTCATACCTTTTTTAATGGTCATAATTTGATTATTTATTTGATTATATATAATTTATTATAATTATTCAAAAATAAATAAATGTCTACAATTTGATCATTAATAATTAGCTTAACTAGAATTATCCTCGTAAACAAGTTTTATATTCACAAATCCAAATGAAAGAACTAAATGTGACGCTGTGAATTGTAGAAGGGCCTAATGGGCCCTTCGTTGTTCTGGGTTGGACCTGAGACCATATATGCCTCTCCTATTTTCTTTAAATAACATTCCTTTTTTTTCTTTATAAACGCAATAGCCGCCTCCCTCCGTGTTTGCCTTGAATCTTCAAACACTTGACTGTGATTTGTTGCTTCAACTCTCTTTAGTTTTAGTTATGGTTGAAATGTGAAGAAAGAGGAAGATACTGAAAAGCAAGTTCAGCTTCTTGGTTGGATTTCGATGGAGCCATGGTCCAGTCAATTATCTTTATAAACTTGCAATATGATTGGCCAGTGTCACTCGCCTGAATTTGATATTTTTCCTGATCTTTCAGGCCTTTTATCACTGGCACATCTCTCTTTCTCTCTCTGAGATTTTTATTAGAGCATTGAATGTCTTAATAATGATTTTATAAGCACACGTATATATAAGAAATTAAGAATCATAATGAAAGTGCTGTCTTAATTGAGCAAACGCACTCTGTCCCAAAACCGTGTTTGGCACGAATATTTTGAGGCAGTTTCTTCGTTTGCGACAGTGATGGAATTCCTTAAACTACGGTTTTAGAATTTTTCATTCCAGCAAACTCGCCCATGTGGTCTGTTTTGATGTTTGATATTATTGGGCACATTGTTAGAGCACATGTTATTTCATATTACTTAAGCACATTCAATCTTAAATATTAAATAATCAGAATTTAAGAGGGTATACAAATGCGAGAAGATTCACTGGTGATGCCAGTAATCTGGATAGGTAATTAATAATTGATCTGGAGTCTGCCATCTGAAATGAATCTAACTGCCTTATTAATGAAACTGCAAGATGAACCCTTTTCATTCACACTGTTAAAATGAACCCTTCTACTGCACTGCCTAATTGTAAACAGTGCATGTAATGAAGTAGGGATACTTGGGGACCCTATATTTTAGAAGAACAATCAAAAAGCTAAATTTGTTGTGAGGTTGATTAAGACATTGGTTTATACAGAATCCCATTATATGTTCTATGTGATTATAGTTTTTTTTCTGCATTCTGTCCTGAAAATTTTCATGCAGTCATTCTTTAGTTAGATGCGGGCATGAAACCAATCTGTCTCGTCTTTGTGCATATTTTCACACTAACTGGATATGGCAGGTTGTGAATTTTCCTGGAGGAATAGTGAAATTCACCTCTGAAATGAGGTTCATATCTGAATCGCCTGAGGAGAGAATTTCCTGCTACCGTGTCCTTGATGACAATGGGCAACCAATTTTGGGCTGTAACTTTGTTCAGGTCTACACTATCCCAACCTACCCTAGTATTTTCTTTGCAAATTCTAAGAGTGAATTCAAGGAGAAAGCAATGAAACCAAACTGATGGATATCAATAATATTAGGTCAGCGAGGAACTTGCTGTGAAGATGTATAGTAACATGGTTACACTTCAAACTATGGACACACTCTTTTATGAAGCACAAAGGCAAGGTAGAATTTCTTTTTATGCAACAACCATTGGAGAAGAGGCTATCAACATTGCATCAGCTGCCGCACTCACCATGGAAGACCTTATCTTCCCTCAGGTTACAAGCTCATGACACATACTAAAGGGGTTTTTTTTTTACACTTTAATCTCACTAGAATGTATCGTATCCCATACTATTTTTAGGGATTTATTTTCTTAACCTACTGTCTTGTCTAATTAGTTGACTTTGAACAAGGATGGAAATGATGCAACAGTAATTCTGATGACATGCAGTATAGGGAACCAGGAGTCCTATTATGGCGTGGTTTCACTCTGGAAGAATTTGCAAATCAGTGTTTTTCCAATAAATATGATAATGGGAAAGGAAGGCAAATGCCAGTCCATTATGGGTCTAACCACCTCAATTACATTACTGTAGCATCAACAGTTGCGTAAGTATCTAGAGCTTCTTTTTAGTTATGACTTGACGTATAAAAAATTTTTGGTTCTTTGCACTAAGTTACAAAATTCTTAACTTACACTGATGTCCAGTACACAACTTCCCCATGCTGTTGGAGCTGCATATTCCTTAAAGATGGACAAAAAGGATGCATGTGCTGTGACTTATTTTGGTGATGGTGGCTCAAGCGAGGTAACTATACAATTCCTGTTATGTAGGAGACCCATTTCTTAAAGTAAATTTTAGGGGGCTAAGACACAGCATGGATTGAGAACTTGTATCTAGTTCTTACAGTATTTCGAAAGAATTCAACCATACTGTATCACTTATGGGCTAAAACTTGTCAGATTTAATATAGTTTTCTTGTTCAGGAGTACTTCCTTACCTTTTATGTACTTCCCATTTCTGCAATAATCTCGTCCTAATTGTAGCCTGGATACAGAGGTACAATAGTATGTTTTTGTTTCCTTTTGCAATCAAGGATCCTCAATAAGTGAAGAGAATTGTTCTTGCTTTATATATTCTAATAGACTGCATTGTCAGGGAGATTTCCATGCTGCTTTAAATTTTGCAGCTGTTATGGAGGCCCCGGTTATTTTTATATGCCGGAACAATGGATGGGCTATTAGCACCCCTACTTCAGATCAGTTTCGAAGTAATTTCCCGGTCCCCTGTTTGATACTTTCTCTTTGGTAAGGTCTGTATCATTGTCTCATAAACGTCTAAATGCAAATTGTTCTGGGTTTTCTGTATATGAATAGGTGATGGTGTTGTCGTGAAAGGGCAAGCTTATGGAGTTCTTAGTATCCGTGTAGATGGTAATGATGCCCTGGCAATTTATAGTGCTGTTCAAGCTGCACGCCAAATGGCTGTTGATGAGCATAGACCAGTTCTAATTGAGGTAAAGTGATAACTTTTTTAGCAGCAGCAGCATCTGCTGATATAAAGGTGTTTCAATGGCAGACCAATGTAGTATTTGACTTTTCCTTTCCCAGGCTTTAACTTACAGAGTGGGACACCACTCCACATCGGATGATTCCACCAAGTATCGCCCAGCAAATGAGATTGAATGGTGGAGACTGGCACGAGATCCTGTGGCTAGATTTAGAAAGTGGGTTGAAAGGAATGGTTGGTGGAATGGTAAGGCCGAGTCAGAACTTAGAATCAGAACCAGACAGCAGGTAAAACTTCTATCTTGGACATTCCAACTGGTTGATGCTTGATGTATACTACCATATTGACTATTGAGTTGCTTAACAGTTTCCTATGGTAATATTAAGAAACGCACTATTTTAACGTCAAAATGAAGCATGATAGTTCTGCTTTTTGTGGAAGAATTTCTTTTTTTATTTTAAGATGCAAATGTTCTGTTTAAAGTTCAATAATTAGTGGAGAATGACTTGATTGAGAAATGAGTTTAAGATAATAAGGTTTCTAGTATTGCATTCCCCCTCCTCGGCTGGAAAAATGAACGTAGATTCAAAATTTGAGTGGCTCTTCACTTTTGATAGAACTATAGTATTCACTGGTATAATGAATTGTCCTCATCCATAAATTAGATGGGCATGGTTGTTTATAAGTTTAGTTTTCTTGAGAGAGACTAAACAAAATTAGAGTGGCTCTTCACTTTTGATAGAACTATCATATTCACTGGTATAATGAATTCTCCTCGTCCAATAAATCAGATGGACATGGTTGTTTACAAGTGTAGTTTTCTCGAGAGAGAATAAAAAAATGCCATATTTACAGGGTAAGTGATAATTTGGTATGTTGGAACTTGGCAAGAAACTGTACCAAGGATCTTACCGTTTTACTATCATAACCATGAATACTGGAAGTAAATTCTTTGAATTTGATTTATTTCTAATCCATAATTTTCCTCCTACAGCTTCTAAATGCAATTCAAGTGGCAGAGAAGGTAGAAAAACCTCCACTTGCAGACATTTTCACTGATGTTTATGATGCCCCTCCATACAACCTTCGCGAACAGGAGCAATTTTTGAAAGAGACTGTAAAAAAACATCCACAAGATTATCCAGTAAATATTTCTGTGTAGTTATGACTTCAATATGTTTTTGCTGATGATATTACTTCTTTCCATATAAGCTTGTCTTCAAACTTATATTCTTCTTGTTTGTGTGTGAATGATTGAATGTGCATACTGCTGCCTCGAGTTACAATTGGATTGGCAAGTTACTATACTAGTTAGATAGACCTGTGTTGGGTATATAAAACTGAAGGACGTTGTTGCAAAATTCTTACTCACTCCCACTTCCAGATTGGAGTGAAAACCATCAGAACAATACCAAACAAAACATCTTTATCACTTCCCTTTCCTTAGACTTCTGATTTTTATTAAAGAAAGCAGAAGAATATTATCCTTTTAATTCTCTCCATCCATCTCCGTTTCTTTCTTTGAAGCATGGAAGACAGACGAGGCAGGGTTGAAGATAATGAAATTAAGCATACATCTCGAGTTATATGATAAATTACATAATATTTCTGCTCTTATAACTGAGATAACAAAGACCTAACAATTACATTCTCCCTTGAAAAGCCAAGTATGATAACGCTAAATGAGGAACAAAATTAAGTTAAATTAATTTTAAAACGCTCATTGCTTTGTTATTAGGAAAAAAAGAAGATATTATTTCTGAAATAATAATGGAGGCGCATGCAAGTCACAAAAATATCAATTTTTTCTTCAATGATGAATTAGTGAGCCATAAAAGGAAACTAGAAAGTGGGGTAAGTGGAAGAGGGGAATATAATCCTCATGTCTCAATGGTATAGTCTATTCAAGATTTTCTTCTGTGCTATTGTGAAAAATGGACTATTGAGCAACAATTTTCTCCATTGATGCACGTAGTGGCATGACTTCTTGGGCATCCTAGAACAAGTGGTTTATAATTACAGTTCAAACACCACCCAACAGGTGGAGCCTTCAATTGTTTCTTTCTTTTCTAAAACAAGGGAGAGAGAGCGCTGCAATTGGCAAATTCAATGATGGCTGGAGATTGTTAAAGCGTGAGGAGCACAAGGGAAAAAATAATATTGGAAGCTTGTAATGATTGAATTCTTTGAAAACAAAAAGATACCATATGATATGCAAAAGGTTCATAATGTGATTTTTGAAATTGTTAAAATAACATAAATTAGACAAAATTAGCTTTAAATATTAAAGCAGACCCAATTTCAATCTGACGAAAGAAATGCACCACTAATGTATTGTGGTTTTGCCTACATAGTGTGTCATTTGTGATGTTATTCAAGTTATGCACGATTGTTGTCAGTGTCATAATGTCAAATTCTTTAATTTGACCGTCTAGAGCCTAGAGGGTAAGATATGAACTATATCTAATCGTCCTCCTTTGAACTTGTTAATCTAGAAGACTATAACAGAGATTTTTTTTATAAACATCTACTTAATTAATTACCCACGTATCTCTCATCACTTGTGTATCTATAAAAGAAAAAGGGAGAAGAAAATAAAATTTCATGCAATACTATTTTAGAATAAAGTGCTTTTGAAAACACTAAAAAATAATTTACTCAATTAAAATATTTAATAAAAATGAAAAATACCATTTAATTACGTTTGCAAAATGAGTTCATGTTCAGACTTGACTTGGTTTGAGGCTAAATTCAAACTAAAACCACTTTCACTGATTTTTGGTTTTTAAAAACAAAATTGAATTAGGGAATCTGAAATCAAACCCAAGTAAATTAACTATTAGTTCTAGATTTGTTTATTTTCAAGTCCCCGATTCACTACTTTTCAAAGTTATGTCATTGTTTATAGACAGTTATAATAAATGTAATCAAGATTTGTCATTAGAAATACAAATAAAATAATACATGATTCTAGCTATCAATAATTAATACATAAATCACACTCAATAATTAATATACAATTCAATCTAGCTAGATGGAATACATTATATATGGAGTTTGACAAGGATCAGTATCCTAAATCCTAATGGATACTAACAGAGAACGTTAAGGAAATTTATTTAAAATTATATATATAATTAAGTCTATATAATTTAACTTTCAAGTCCTGAATCTAATCATACAGATTTTTTTTTGGTACAAATAAAATCTAATCAAATTATAAAGTTAAAAAAAAAACTACGGATTCGGTCTAATGCAATTTGACACAAAATACTGATACCCGTAGAGAAAAGAAAAATCTGGGCATATTATTGAAATATCCAAATATTTGTTTGAATGAAAATTAAAGGTGTAGATATTGCGTGTGCATATATCAAAGCTAGAGATTCAAATACTAATTGGTAGTTTTGGAGATATGTTTTGACTGAGCAGCGACTGAGCAAGAATCTTAAAATAAATGCCATCGTCAACATTGGTATTAGCATTAGATAGTGGGAGCTTCAAATATTCCAATGGCAGACAAAATAGTGTTCAAAGGACCAAATTTCCTCAAAGTAATTATCTTTATTATAAAGTTTTTTTTTTTTTATTGGTGACCATATTCTTGTCATTTTGTTGTTTGGTCTGTTTCTCCATTCCATTTTCTCCTTCTTGCCAAACTTACCTGTTCTTGCGGGAACATTTAATTGACTTCGTTTTCTTGCCTACTCACTTGACAGAGATGTTTAAGACTTAAGTTATAGGTAAAGAGTTTAAGAAACAAAAACAATGCACTTTGTCTCTCCCTTTTGGTTGTATTATATTTCAGTTTGAAGTGTAACTTTTTATAAATTGTTGGTTAACATCGAACTTTTTATATCATAGTAATCACAATAAAAGATCATTCTTCTATTATGAAATATATATTTCATTCAAATTTGAAATAATATAATAGTAATTTTCATAACAAGAATATATAAAAGTTTTTTTAAACAATTTAAAAGGTGAGTTTTTAATAGATTGAATTATAAATTATATATATATATATAGAATGAATTTCAAAAGTATTTCACAATAAAGAATTTGACTTCTTAAAAAAATATTTATAAAATTACCATTAAAATTATATCAATAAATAAAATAGTATACATATTAGATATATTTGATTTCATAAAGTTGGGATGAGTGAAGAAAAGTAAAGAATATTTCTAGTACTAATTTAGTATTAAAATTTTGAATATTATTATTATAAATATCTTGATATATAAGCAAATTTTTTTTAAAATTTTAGTAATTAATTTGTTTATAATTGAAAAAATTATATTATATAGTGAAACACAAATGAGTAAATACATTTATATTACAAATATTTTCAGAAAGTGGTATGAATTGAAAGATTGGTAAAATGGTAAAGGGGAGAGTCAAAATACGCAAGTTGGAAGAGAGCCGGCCGCTAGTCCACTAGATGGACATTGAATTGAGTGCAAAATTGGGGAATCCATTTAAGATAGGCTTATCTACGTACATGCACATGGTTATTCCCGTGTGGAAGCATGCATTCAAGTTTAGGTACCTTGTTCTAGTTCCAGTCCAAGAGTTGAAAATTCATATTCCATTGAAATTTCATCATTTTGGATTAGCTTAGTAGACAATGTTAGATCATGCAAATCCAGCCGCCGCCATTATGGAAAACTTGTTTGTTTTTCCAGAATTTACACACCCCTGCTACTACTTTTCTTTTTAATATTACGAAATTATTCACATATTTGCAAATCTTATTCATTTATTTTTTAAGAAAAATGCTTATATAAATTAATACTATTTCTAACACAAAGTATATTATAGTATATTAAAATTATGAAGCTAAAACTAAAATATAAATGAATGATGTTCACTTGTCCCAACAAAAAGACAATTTAAATCATTTTTTAAAAAGTTTAACATCTTTAGCCTATTTTTTGAAAAGGACAAAAGCAACTTGAGGAGAAATGGGTCAGTGATTTGAGTTCATAATTTGACAACATGCAATAAGCTAGCTAGGCTGGTCGAATATCTATTTGTGAATTATTATGAGGGGACATCAGTATATAAGCAGTGGCAGTTATTTATCCCACAATTGATGGGTGAACCAAATAAAAGCTCTTCTTAAACTACCAAGTTTAAGCAAGGAAGAGAAAGATATATAGCATATTCCTTCCATGCAATGAGTTATAATTATCAAGCCATCAAGTTATAGGTAGTGGTTTCATATTATTGCTTCTCTCATGAGCCTTATGACTACCATTAAATTCATCTCCTCTCCCTCTATTAATAACAGTTGCAATCAAACACCCACTCTCCCCTTCCCTCCCCCAACACATACACACACAGCAAACAAAGGCCACAACTTTCTTGCTTGCTCAAGAGTCATAGGTTGGTTCAAACTTGAAAGATGTTAACAATAATTTTCTTTTTTGGTGGGTCAGTTTGACTGGATTGATACAGAGAAAGGTGGGGACCAACCCCACAATTATTCTACATCATTAGTTGCCAACCCTCCTTCTTTCACCAGGATAAGGCCTGTGTTTGGCCCTCTCTATGCGGGTGTTCCCATCTGTTTTTTTCCAACTAAGATTGCACTTTTGCTCTTTCTCTTTCTCTACTGTCTTGTCTGTCAGCAAGAAGTGCAGGCCTAAAAAAGCTTCCTATACTCCGCCCCCTCTCTTTTCCTGCCAATATGGAATGTAAGTCTCCATTAACTTCCTAATTTTCTTTACCGATCACTTCCTCTCAACTGTAATCAATTTTTTTATAGTCCATTTTTCTGTCCTTCCATCCGCACCACTTTCTAATTCTTCCTCTTCTCACTCTTCGGCTGTCTCCAGGCTTTTGCCTAAAGAGAGAAAAAAGTTTGCTAATTTCTGACACTATCTTGATGGCATTAATGTTTTAGTGCCCGGATGTGCTTGTCTTGTATTACCCACAGCTAAAGCCTCAAACTTGAAGCTGTGCAACATCATACCTTCAGAACCCACTTTGATTTTCTGTCACTTTAAGTCCATTAGAGATATATAACAATTGTTTTTTTCTCTTGGTCTTTGGAATCTTCAGTTTTCTTCCATGAACGAAGCTCAAATGACCATTCCCCACTTATTCAGATGTCCGATCAGCCTAGACTTGTTCGAGGATCCAGTTACTTTATGCACAGGCCAAACCTATGATAGGTCAAGCATAGAAAAATGGCTGGCTGCAGGTAATCTCACATGCCCTGTCACAATGCAGAAGCTCCATGATTTAACCATTGTTCCCAATCGCACTCTCCGTCATTTGATCGACCAGTGGCTCCAACTGGATCCTCAATTTGACTTTGGTAAATCTGCAACTATTGATTCTTTAGATGCTCTGAAACACAGTCTTGAATCTCAGGAGACCACCTTAGAAAACAAGCTCCAAGCACTTGTAAAAATCACAGTCTTATCTGATGAATATTGTTCTTTCAAGAAATCTTGTTTCCTCCAATTGGGTTTCTTACCTCTACTTTTAGAACTAGTTTTTGGAAGAGTAGAGGCTCAACTATCCAAAGATCACATGGAGTTTATAGAGCTGGCACTTTCTTGCATTCTAAAGTTGCTGCCTCTCGGCAGTTCGGAGCCTCTAAATATGCTCCAAGAAGAGTCTAAATTAGAATCATTCATACTATTATTTGAAAAGGGCACTGCCACGATTAAAACTAGTCTGTGTAATCTTATAGATTCAGCAGCAGCATCACAGACAGAAGAGGTAGGTTATATGCTTGGAAACTCTCAGAAACTACTGCATGAGATTGTCCTTCTTGTTTGTCAAAATTGCGAGGCTTCTAAGGCTGCAATTAGAGCCATATCAGCTTTATGTTCATCGCAGTCTAACAGGCAGAATTTGGTGAGAGCAGGGGCAATAGATGGGATCATAACGTACATTTCAGGTTGTGAAAGAAAAGAAAAGAACTTGGCTCCACTGGCAATGGAAATATTAGAGAAAATTATGGTAATAGAGAGTGGTAAAGAGGCATTGGTAAATAACCCAAATGGCATTAACACTTTGGTGAAGATGGTTTTCAGGGTATCTAATCAAGAGTGCAGTGAGAATGCTGTTGGGTTACTTTTAATTGTTTGTCGTGATTATGGGCGTGCAAGAGAGGAAGCACTTGGTGCGGGAGTTCTGACTCAGTTGCTGTTGCTTCTGCAGAGCCAATGTAGCCTCAGAACAAAAACAAAGGCAAGAATCCTTCTCAAATTGCTAAGATCCAAATGGGCTGAGAAAGAACCAAAGCAGGTCTAGATATTGTGAATAACAATAAAAGATATTTCATGACTATGTGGGGTCTTATTGTACCTGTTCTATGTTTGTTCCCATACACTGTAATATCTATGAATTATATCATCTGGAAATATTCCCCCCCTCCCCCCCCCCAAAAAAAAAAAAGATATTTTCAGGAATTCAAAATTCAGTTTTGACTTCATTATTCATTGAGTTAGCATTTCTCAAGTATTTCTTACAAAGCTCACTCACATACTCTAAAAATAGAAATTTGTATTCTTTCTTCAAAGAAAGAGAGAGAAAAAAACTTTTTTTGTAGTTGAAGTTTTCTCCCGAGAGAGATGTATACAGATTGGATAGGCTCAAATGACTCAAAACAAAAAAAAAAAATATTACAAGTTATGACTCATCTGTCCATTATTATTTTAAGTATTATCACTAGCTAGCTATAACATGATCTAAATGATAATATAAATTAGGGAAGACTCACTTACTGTCTCCCAATTCTTTTCTTATTTTTTTTTTATCTTTTTTATTGTTTTTTTTATTATTTATAGTATTTTTTTGAAATTTTTTAACATTTTTTAAAAATTTTTAAAAATTTTTTTACTTTTTTTCAAAGGTTTTTTTTAATTTATGATTCTTTTTAAATTTTTTTAAATTTATAATTAATTTATTATTATTAAAAAAAAATTTTAACTTATCCTACCATCCCTTGTGGGAGTATTACCCTATAAATTATAATACGTGCTACTTTCTACATAAATAGTAGCTATATATATTTTTAATATATAGTGACAATTTAAACTTAATATAATATATATTCAAAGAAAGTGACACGATCATTAAATTTAAAAAATAAATTACACTTGACAAGAATAAGGTCACTGTTTTGACCATTAGTATTTGATAGAGAGAATGACTTTTTATAAACAAAAAAAATTTTGGGGGGGGGGGGG